>ML293603.1:745-16269 GCA_005239495.1 Nicotiana undulata | reverse complement strand
ACTTTATGGTTGTGCGAGGCCATCCTTTATAAGTAGGATTAAAAATTCTTCTAATATAATGGAAAAGTGAGGGTTAGAGGGAAAACTATATGGTAAGGACATAAAAGTAACCATTTTTGCCAATTCTTCACGATCTTTATTTGGATCGTCATATAAAATGCCACCGGTAACAGTGTTAATTCCCGGTTGAACTAGATTTGACCCGGTACTAGGGTTAACCTGAGTACCTACACTTGTCCCCTCTTGCCTAGCTTTCATTTGAAGATATCTAGCTTTATCATTAGGGTGTTTCAGTATGTGTCTAGTCAAACTACCCGTACCGCCACGTTCTCCAGTAAATTTATGAGCCATCAAGAGCCCACAAGTTTTACACTTAGCCTTATTTTGATCTCTTAGTTGAGTAAAAAAGTGCCAAACAAGAGATGTTTCGCTCCGTTTAGCACGTTGTCTATTAAAAGTAGGGGTTACTACAGGAGGGTCAGCCGGGGCATCATTTGGATTATTATCAGTTTGGTTAACAAGAGGACTAGTAGGTGTATCATCTAAATCGGGTTGAGTTTCATCTAAATCATCATTTTCCTCATAATTTTCATCGATAGTTGGATTACCATAAAGAGTATTCATATATTCATCATTTAATTGTGAAGCTGGTGTAAGATCATGTATAAACTGACTATCAGTAAATTGAAAACAAGGGTTATCACTATCAAGAATAATAGGTGGGGGAGGACGGGTAACAGATCTACGTCGGGGAGCCGGGGGAGGAGTAGTAGCTTGCCTACTAGATTCACCAATTTTAGATTTACTCTTACCCTTACCACCAAACATTCTTTTCAAAGATAAGTCCATATTAATTATAAGAAAAATAAATTAAACAAACAAAACTATAATATTAAAACTTAAGAGTTAGAATGAGTTTACCGAATTGACGAATAACTTCTTGAAATTGTATAATGTTGAAGACTTGAAGACTTTGAATACTTCAATTCACCAACTTCACAATTTTTCACAATTTGCAATAATAAAGTAAGCAATAATAGAAGAAAATTAGAGAGAGATTGAGAGAGATTGAGAGAGATTGATGATTTTGTGAGTAAAAATGAAAGATGAGGGGGTATTTATAGTTGAAAAAAGGGAAAAAGTGTAATTATAAAAAGTTTGGGGCCATTTGGCTATTTTTTAAAATACCAAACGGCTATTTTAAGGCTCAAACGGCTAGATTTTAAAAATCTGGCCGTTGGCCATTTTTAAAAAAAAGAATTTTTTTAAAAATTTTGACTGTTGGGCCCGCTTGGCCAGTTTGGCCCAGGCCCGCCTGCCGGGCCCCGGCTCACGGGCTCAAAGCAAGGAACCGGGCCCCCACGGGCCGGCCCGTTTAGCCCGCAAGCCCGATTAGCCCGCGTAAGAGCTAATTCGAAAAAGCAGTGAGAATAATATGAATTTAGTGGCATCGACTTTTCATGTTGAGGAGGTACACAGTGAACGAATGACGGTACCAGCTGACCTAAAAGTCGGGAACTTTAAGCTAGCGTTTGGCCATAAATTTCTAAATTTGTTTTAAAAAGTTTAATTGGGTGAAGTTTGGTTTGAAGATGAAAATGTTTTTGGACATACGTTTTCAAAATATATTTTCCAACTTTATGTTGAAAAAATATGTATAGAATTCCCAAGTTTTGGGATTTTGGCCCAAAATCTCCAATTGGGGTGATTTTGGGATTTGAAATTTGGGATTTTGCCAAAATATGAGTGAGATTTATGGCCAAATATGAATTTGCCAAATAAATCCCAATTTTATTTTGGCAAAACTCATGACCATAAGGATCCTAAATTTTTTTGATTTTGGCAGAAAAAAGATCACATACTTCGATTGGATTTTAATTACAGAGTTGGCACTAAACTCTTGGAAATTCTTTATTTTCTGGCACTTTTCTGATTTCGAGAAATGTTTTTGTCCAAATTATTTACTCCTTCCGGTCACCTTAATTGAGTTTTTGACACGTATTAAAAAATTAACCTTTTTATATTATTAATAATAAAATTAATCATATTAATCTTAAGTTATTCATTAAAAATATAACAAATAATTTTAGATTTTTTACTCCAAAGGCGACTTTAAAAACAAATTAATTTGTTTTTTGATATCTGAAAAATCAAAACTTAGATCACATAAAAAATAAAAAAATAATTAAAGTGGACTGGAGAGGAGTATATAACTACTAAAATGGCCAAATGGACGAAAAAGTACAAAACTTAAGTTTCAACGATGCGGAAAATGATTTATAACATATTTGGCCAAGTTTTCTTTTTTGGCAAAAAGCTTTTTTTGATAAAAAGTATTTTTTTTTTCAAAGTCAAGGTGCTTAACCAAATTTTTAGATGGAAAAAAAAGTTATTTTTGAATAGAAGCAAGAATAGTTTTTGAGAAGCAAAAAAAGTAAATTCTTTTCAAAGTTATTTTTTTGAAAAAAAAATTCGAGAAACTTACACTTAGAAATACTTTTTAAAAAAGTTTGATCAAACATCGATTACTGCTCAAAAGTATTTTTTTTAAATTAATTAGACACATAAATTTTATTTCTCTTTTTGGTACTTTAAAACAAAATAGTTCTGACAAATGCATTTTTCAAAATAAGTTTTAGAAGCATGCCAAACGGAGTATTATGGAGAGACATCTTGAACTATATATACATTATTAAAGGTATTAAACAATAACTTCTTACTTGCGGATATACCTGTTGAATGGGTCGATCCGATCTGAATTCGAACCCGTTAACTCTTGACCTGTGGGTTTTTAACTGGGTCAGTCCGGTTCACTTTCTTATAAGGGTCGGTCCGGATTTGATCCATTATTCAAAACATGTTGATTCGAGCCAGATTCTTAACTCGGGCCCTAATGGGCCGAATCCAATTTAATTAAAACGACAAAAAGTAATAAATGATAAAAAATTCAAACTTTATACATGTATACAAACTTGAAATTACTACATGTCTTTGCAGCTAGTTAGAATAAATATGAAAGAAAAACCATACTTTGTTAACATTAAAACTTGAGAAACATATGGATTCAACGATTTCTATAACTAATAGTCTAATCATATAGAATTCGACTATTTCGACAAGACGCCTCATAGTGTCCGGTACTATATTCTTTTTTCAATGTTTGGATTAAATTTTTTACCACTTGTTTGAATATATATATATATATATATATGTGTGTGTGTGTGTGTGTGTGTGTGAGAGAGAGAGAGAGAGAGAGAGTTGGTCGGGGCCGGTTGACCTGTGGGTCAGCTACCGGTTCCGGTCCGATCCGTTTCAGTGGGTCAAAATATTATAGCCCGATCCAAACCCCTTAAAATTAATGGGTTGGTTCGATTAGGGTTTATTAGGTCATGGGCCGGTTAAAGAGTCAACTTTAATGGGTTATGTGGGCCGGTTCGTAGGTCGACTCGGCCCATTTGACAGGTCTACTTGCATATGCTAAACTTGTGCATAAACATTACTCCCTCTGGTCGACAATAATTTTTTTTTTATGTTTTCACACAGATAAAAAAATTCATCTTTTGATAATAATTAGCAATAAAATTGACCATATTAATCTTTACTATCTTTTCACATAAATACTCGAACAATATTTACTTCAAGGGTAATGTAAGAAAAAAAAACTTAATCTATTACTCCCTCTGGTCCACAATAAGTGACCAATTTGTTTTTTTATTTTGGTTCAAAATAAGTGTTCATTTATATAATCAAGAAAGAATTCAATATGTTTTTACAAAATAACCTTTATGCACATATCCCTATAAAGTATTCTTACTCATCACATTAAATATTTAATTAAGGATAGTTTAGTCATACTAGGTATTTTTATATAAAATTTAGTATTTTCGTAATAGGTATGCCAAGAGCAAATTGGTCACTTATTATGTACTTGAGAAATTATTGAAATTTAAAAAAATTTAAATTTTGAACCACAAAAAAAATAAAAAAAATCACTTATCGTGAACCAACGATAGAAAGTTTCAATGCAAAGACTTTATGGTACGAATATAAATTTAATCGGGTTTTAAGACTGGGATGAGAAACCAAAAAAACTTTTGACTTCCTGTACCAGTCAGTCAAAGTTTGACTTCGTGAAACATTCAACCACCGCTTAAAATAAAAAAATAGATTAGCTTAGGCAGATTACTTAACCAAACCTTTTTTATTGTTCTTTTTCTTCCCTTTGTTTTTTGGAAACCTTTGAATAGTTTCCAAGTATGTTCATTTTAACAATTCTTGTTCTTAAAGTATTTGAACTTTTTGATGAGAACATTCTCAATAGTCAATGACACAATGCCCTTCTTCGTTATAAAAAGTTCTTGAAAAAACAAAGAGACTACTCGAAAAAGTTTTTCCAAGTTTCAGAATATTTTAAAAAAAATGTTACTCTCTGGTTCATTTTAAGTGATATTTTGGCCTTTTTTTATAGTCCATAATATTTGATTTATTCAGATATCTAGAAAGAATTAATTTCTTCTTCCCACAGTTGCCCCTCGAATAAAGAGCCTAGTAGTAGTTTGTTATATTTCTAATAAGCAAATTAAAGTTAATATGGTCAATCTCATTATTAATTACTAAAAAGTAAATTCCTTAATATATGTAAAAAGAACCAAAAAAATCCCTTAAAGTAGACCGAAGAACGTACTAAATTTTAGGTGGCATCTTTAATGAGCAAATTAAGGTTAATATGGTCAGCTTTATGGTTACTCCCTCCAGTCCAAAATAAGTTATTTTTGGTTGTTTTCACACATATTAAGAAATTCACCTTTTAACATTAATTAATAACGAGATTGACTATATTAACCTGTAACGACTCGATCGTTTGTTCTGAGAGTTATAGCACCGTTTCTCCCATTTTTGCTTCTTTATGTGTTTTTCAACTGTGTTGAGTTGTATCGAGTTGGTAGGTTTGGGTTCAGGGTAGTTTTGGAGTGAAATGATCACTTAGTCTCTTAGTTAGAAAAGTCAATCGGAAGTTGACTTATGAGTAATCAAATTCGGATTTGGATTTTTATGATTCAGTTAGTTTCGTTGGGTGATTTTAGACTTAGGAGTGTGTCCGGAATATAATTTGGAGGTCCGTGGTAGAATTAGACTTGAATTGGCAAAAGTTAGAAATTTGGCGATTTTGGACGGCAATGCAAAATTAGGTATGGGGGTCGGAATAGAATTTTGGAAGTTGGAATAAGATCGTAGTGTTATTTGTGATGTGTGTGCAAATTCTGAGGTCATTCAGACGTGGTTTGATAGGTTTCGGCGTCGTTGGCGAATTTGGAAGTTTAAAAATTCTTAGGCTTGAATTCGAGGTTGATTTAGTGTTTTGGTGTTGTTTTGGGTGTTCCGGCGGTTCGACTAAGTTCGGGTAGTGATATATAACTTGTTTGAATTATTGGTCGGGGTCCCGAGGGGCTCGGGTGAGTTTCTGATAGGTTTGGGTTGTGTTGTGCTTGTTTTTCTTATATTTCGACGTCGTTTCTTCAAGTATAAATAATATTTAATGTCGAAAAAATGAGCTTCGATTTCTTTTTTTTTATTGAAGCATAAGATCCGTATCGTAATTACGGACCATAGCAAAAAGAATCGTCGAATTTGGACATCGTATGAGAAATTTATGATCATTTTACTAAAAACAGGGTTGCTAGATTTTTTTCATATTAATTACGGAATTGACACTGACGGCGTATTTAAAAATTTGCATTATTTGCAAATATTAAAACCTACATATCTCCTTCATTATAAGGTCAAATTGAGTGATTCTAAAACCTAACTTGACTAGAATTTCACAAGGAATCCATTGGAGGCATAAAAGGCGAGTTTCAGGATCGTTTGGCACGAGAAACGAGGTAGAATAGCTGGCAGAAAATATATAAAACTAGGGTTTGTTCATTCGGTCATATTTTGAGTTGGGGAGCTCGGATTTGGGCAATTTTGGAGGCAAATTTCACCATGTGGATTGGGGTAAGTGTACTCTACTCGTTTTTAGTTATATTTCATGAATCCATCTTCGTTTTTGGGATTTGATTAATGATTTCAAAGTGAAATTGAAGGAGTTAGGGCTTGAGTTTTGGAGAGTTTTAGGTAGGGATTTGAGGGACCGAACAGAGTTCGATTTTGATAAATTTTATTTGGTTAGACTTGAGAGAGGACGAGGGTTTTGATTCTGTCATTTATGACCGAATTCGAGACGTGGTCCCGAGGACCGGGTTTTGGCCGATTTCGAATTTTGGGCATATTTTATAGTTTTTATTGTGGAATTCGATTTGTTAGCTTATGTTGATGGTATTAATCTGATTATGGTTAGATTCAGAGCTTTTGAAGACCGAGTATAGAGACGAGGGTATCCCGGAGTAGGATTTTACGTTATTAAGGTAAGTAACCGTTTTAACTCTAGCTTTGAGGGTATATACACGGAGAATTTGATATCGTGTGACTGTTTGGAGGTGATACCCACTCTAGGTGACGAGCGTGTGGGTGTATACCTCGAGGGATGGAGACTTGATCCGTCCCATGAGGCCTCATGGCCATCATCTGCGGTTACGTAGTTACTTGTTGTTGAACTTGTCTGCCTTCAAGTTAGAGATCATGCTTAAGCTTTGTTGATGCTCACATTATTTGTACTCAGTCATAGAAATTATTGTACATGTTTACCTCAGTCTCTATTATTTGCTAATATGATGTGATACTTGATGTGGGATGTGTTCCCTTATTTGTTGATGATGAGGAGGCTAGTGAGGTACATGATCGAGTAAGGTCGAAGGCCTGATTGTGAGGATATTAATACCATAGCACGTGAGCTGTCTGCGTAGCATGTTAGCTGACCGTGCAGATTCAGGTATTGATACCATAGCGCGTGAGTTGTCCGCATAGCACGTGAGCAGACCGTGCAGATCCAGGTATTGATATTATGGCACGTGAGCTGTCCGTGCTTAGCGCTTGGGCTTTGGGAGCCCCTCAGGAGTCTGTACACACCCCCAGTGAGCGCAGAGTGTTGAGAGTGCTGAGTGTTGAGTTCTGAGTGATGGAGCGACGTTTCAATGAGGTTGCATTTACTTTTGTTGTTGTTGTATTTTTTTACCTGTTAAACTCTTTGTAGCATTTACTGAGTTATGGAATTTACCTGTTTATTCCTGTTATTTTTGAATTGTGAAAATAAATAATTAGAGTATTTTTCTTAGCTCGTCACTACCACTCAGTTCCTTAGTTATTGTTGTTACTACTGAGTCGGTTGTACTCATACTACACTCTGCACTATATGTGCAGATCCAGGTGAGTTGGAAGACGGAAATCGTTGAGTTCATGCCGGCTATCTGTGGAGACTGCAAGGTAGCTGCTAGCGTCCGCCGGACCTTGTTACTCCTTTTGTTATTTCTTCTTTTAGACAGTTATATATCTTAGTTCATAGATTTAGACGGTCATGACTTAGTGACACCCCGATGTTTGGGGCTAACTTCCGTATTTTTATATTAATTATATTTAGAGTTGATTTAGTTTATGAGAAATTTAAATGTTGATATTGTTTTATTAAATTCTTAAAATCAATCAGTAGTAATATTTCGGGAAGTAGGCTTGCCTAGTAACACGATAGGCGCCATTACGGATTCACAATCATATTTGGCTTTTGGGTCGTGACATAACCTTTACTACCTCTTCACATTAATATACATAACATATATTCCAACACACTTATTTTGTATCGCCAAAAAAACCAAAAAGTTATTTATTGTAGACCAGATCAAGTAATTAATACTAGAAATGAAATTCTTAATATATGTGAAAAGAACTAAAAAAATCACTTAAAGTAGACCGAATGAAATACTAAACATTAGTTGGCATTTACTTAAAAGTTTCGTGAAAGTGTGGTTACAAATTTCGTTTTTTAGGTGGCGATGTAAATTGCGGTCTCTATCTAATTGCATTTTCGATAGTAACATATATTTTTCTGGCCGCTAATCGAAACTCACCCACCGTTTTAAAAATACTCAAAAAGTTGGTCATTTTTAAATTTAAAAATAATACGTATTTGGATATTAATACTCCAAGCTAGACTAATATACGAATATACCCCGAGCAACTCGAAATATGATGACCACAGAGATTTTTGCTTATTTTGTGTCTAACACAACTTACACTAATTGTGTGAGCCTTTTTTTATCTCACATACTTGTGGATCTCTTACACATCTGGGTCCACTGAAGTTTGTACAATCATGTTTAAACTACAGGACAAAATCTTGGAATTTGAACTGCAAAAAAAGAAAAAGAAAAAAGAACATCATAAAATTTAAATATTTATAAATTCAAACTCCATAATTTTTCGTAAAAATTGCACGGGGCGTCCTATTTGGTCGCTCTTATTAATGTATCCCACTTTTTTTAAAAAGTTTTAACTTGTACCCATTGTTTAAACAACTTCAAGCCTCTTTCTCCTCCTCCTTCGTTTTCTGAATGCTGAAGATTGAGATATTGTTATGCGTTCTAGCCTGATAATATATATATATATATATATATATTTGTTTGTCCCATTATGTTTAGTTTGGTCTTATTCACAATAATTTAGCCTCTTAGATTTTTTAGCTTTAAGGCACATTTCTTTTTTGTTCTAATTTATCTTTAGTAACTTGTTTTCATGTCGAAAATATTTTTCATTCTTTAATCTTTGAAATATACAACATCAATCGCTGCTAATCATGATCTATTAAATTTATTGTTGTTTAGAACTTTAGCTCTAATAATTCTGAAGTTCAGCAAATATAAACAAAAACTTCACCTCCTAGAATGCTGAAGTTCAGCAAATACAAAACAAACTTTAGCCGTAAAGTTCATCACAAACAGAACAAAGCTTCAGCTAAAACATGATGAAGTTCAATAAATACAGAACAAAGCTTCAGCTAAAACATGCTGAAGTTCATCAAATACAGAACAAAGCTTCAGCTACTAGAATGCTGAAGTTCAACAATTACAAATAAAAACTTCAGCCAAAACATGTTGTCGTTTTATTGAACTGAAGTTTGCCATTTGCACTATGAACTGAAGTTTGCGTGATTGCCTTTGCAATTCAGGCCAAACTTCATGCAAAAATATTTGAAGTTTTGCTACACTTCAGGCAAAACATTCTGACGTTAAAACCTATTTCAGGCCCGTATGTCGGAAGTTATGCGAAAAGTGGGTACGCTTGTAATTTTTTTAACAAAGCGGATATAAGTTAAAAGGTGACCCAAACAACGGGTATAGATGCAAATGCCCCTAATTTTTCTCATGAAATTTGAATGTCAAAGTCATGAAGTTTTCACTTTATTTACTTAGGAGTTGGAATTGGCATGTGTAAGCACTAGCTGAATTATTTCTAGAGAAATTTTCACAAACCACTATTGTCTAGTGGTTATTAGCTAGTTGTAGCTACCATTTACTATATTACTTCCTATAGCTATGTTTTTAGATTTTTAGAGTGTATTTGATGTATTTAAGCTACTGTATTCATGAATACAATAGCATTTCTAGGCGGGAAACAAGGGATTACAGCTAGATAATTTTTTGTATTCGAGTGTATTTGATTGTATTCATGGTCTGAAATATGGGATTACAACTGGACAGATTATTGTATTCGACTGTATTCACGGCGTGAAACAGGGGATTGCACTATTTTTAAACGGAAAGTGAATCAATTAACATAATATACTCCTAATATAACTCAACAAACTCAATTATAACACACAAAATTTATATTTATAGTTACAAAAAAGATTCTCAACCGAAAAACACCAAAAAAATATAGCAATCTTCAAAGAAATTATATAATACATCGGAATACATAAATTATATTAATTAAGAAAAACATATGAATACATTTAAGGAATATAGCGAGACAGTGAATACAATGAAATACATAGAATACAACGGGATACATTGAAATACAATGAAAAAAAGATAATGAATACAATGAAATACATAGAATACAACGGGATACATTGAAATACAATGAAAAAAAGATAATGAATACAATGAAATACATAGAATACATCGAGATACATTGAAATACAATGAAAAAAAGACAATGAATACAATGAAATACAACGAGACACATTGAAATATATAAACAGAAAATTCAAGTTGCTGAGCCCCCAACTCCGTCGTCTTTGTTCAAGAACAACCCTAATGTCGTCTCGTTGAAGCAGCATCAGTATCCAGTCCTCGCTCGCTGTCGTCATTGCCTCCGATTTCCGACGATTAGCACGTAATTACCGGCGAAATAACGGAGGTAAATAATCCATAATTTAACTTACCATTTGCGTCTTCACTGGATGACGTTTATCAACTTTCGTGTCCAATTTGACTTTTGAAGTCTAAATTGGCAAGAACTTTTCTCCATCTTACCCTATTAATTTGTCATGAAATGCTCTCTTCTTTATTTGATCACGAGTGAAGGTGGCCGAGGGCGACGGTATCAATCCGGCGGAGGAGAAGACATCGGGAAGTAGAGAGAGAGATAGAGGGAGAATAGATATGGAGTAGGGCATAGGATAAATTTGAGGGGATACGTAAGAGAAAAGTAATACAAAACTTATTTTATGGCTTAAGAGTAGGAGGTGACCAATATATATTTGGCTATAAAAAATAAAAATGTAGCTATGGAATATAATTTTTTAAAAGGGTATTTATTTAAAATAAATAAGGTATCAACCTTTGCTATAGGAGGTCCTAATCCTTATTTCTATGGCGCAATACATATGGGCTTGGCAAGGTCCAACACGATGAATTGCTAAATTCAATCAAGAATTAACCCAAATAACAGTCTTTCTAATCTCTTAAACTACAAATAGCCGTTGGATGTATAATATATATACAATTATATATAATATATGTATAATTATATATAATTAATGTATAATTATGTATACCGGCAAAAAAAGTAAATATTGAATCTGACAAGCTATTTGTGTAACAATCCCAAATTCAATCACAAAAATTGCGCCAGTTGTCCATTGAAGGGAATGATCTATAAATATTATTTTCGTTTTTTGTCTTTGTTGTAAAAATATTTTTTTCACCAAGAATATTATAGTGCTTTAATATTGAAAGCTTTAAATTTTTCTTTTGGGGTGAAAACTGAAAGTTAATAATTGATTTTATTAAAATCATTTGAATATTGATAATATTTGCTTAAATATTTAGTTCTAAGATTAATTTAGTGATTTGCTTTAAAAAATTAAAACAATGTTATTGGTCCTTAGAAAGCACTGATAAGACAAATTAAGTCCTTTTGATTTAGTGTTACTTGATTAAATTGCGATTGAAATCTTTTGTGTTGGTATTTGGAGGTTTTGTATTTATATTTTTGTCATAACTTTAAATTTCATAAATGATAGAAAAAATTTATATTTTGGACAAAAAAAAGGGTAGTGTTCACGCAGGATTCAGGAAAGGTCACACCCTAAGGGATGTGATGTCGCTGAGTAGCTACTTTCAAGACTTGAACCCGCACGATCTATAGATCACACAGAGACAAATTATTATTTTTTTAATTTTTGAGGTAGGTAAGCAAAGGCAAATCTATAATTTAAATTTTAAATTATTTGAGTTTAATTTCACTACAACAATTTGATTAATTGGGTTTTGAAATATATTATTGTTACGTAAGAATTAAGCTAAAGCTACTAGGTTTGGATGAACTCATAATTTGTACTAAGTCCACCTCGGAAAGTGAGGAAAATTATGGATGGGAAAATTCTTTAGTATTCGCACCAATTAAAAAATACACAATGTGTTTTATAAATGAAATTTTTTTATGACCACATAAATTTGGCATATTTAATACCACTGTTTATTTCGATATATGAGTAACAATTGTATTATTGTTTTAAGGATACTTGATCTGATTCAATACCAATTGATAAATGACGAATTAAATAAATGAGTTGAACGGTAAAAATAAATCAAACCAGTGTTGTAGCATTATGTCGACCTCGATTGAGAACAACCTCGAGATCAAACATTAAGAACAGTAAGAACGGTAGTGAAATGTAAGCATCGTATGTATTATTTCTCAGTGAATGTCCCTTTACAAATGAATATGGTTCCACTTTATATAGTAATCCTAAATAAGGTACAACTCTAATTTCGAAAATAAATCCCATGATTGATGTCAATAACTGTTAGCAGTTCAATTACTTCTGAGATTTTCGCCGAGATCTATGGTCGATTATTGATATTTCGCTATTCCGTTACTCGACGTCGGTCACGCTTGGTCTCGATTCTCAACGGGTACTTCGATCTTCGTGTCTTCGAGCTCGAGCTCAGTCCATTATGAGCTTATTTTCGAGGCAATCCCTCGAGCCTATTAAATCGTACACACTCGATTTTAACCATATACAGATAGTCCCCGTATTTCTTAGAATAAAATGATAAGAAAAAATTTTGTAACGACCCGGTCGGTCGTTTCGAGAGTTTTAGACCCATTTCCCCCCATTTCTGCTTCATTATATGTGGTTCAGCTCTATTATGTTGTGTCGGGTCGTCTGGCTCGGGTTCAGAGTAATTTCGGATAGCTTCGTTAGGTGATTTTGGACTTAGGAGTGGGTTCAGAATATTATTCGGAGGTCCGTGGTAGAATTACGCTTGAATATGCGAAATTGGATATTTGGCGATTTCCGGTCGGTAGTGCAAATTTAGATATCGGGGTCGGAATGAAATTTCGAAAGTTGGAATAGGTTTTCATGTCATTTGTGATGTGTGTGTAAAATTTTAGGTAATTCAGACGTGGTTTGGTTGGTTTCGGCATAGTTTGCGAATTTTGGAAATTTAGAAATCCTTAGGCTTGAATTCGGGGTTAATTCGGTGTTTTGTTATTGTTTTGGGTGTTCCGAAGGTTCGACTAAGTTCTTATAGGGATATGAGACCTATTGGTGTAATTGGTTGAGGTCCCGAGGGCCTCAGGATGATTTCAGATGGCTAGCGGAGAATTTGGAAAATGAAGCAATCTGCTGGTGCTGCTGTTTCTGGTTTTCCGCACATGCGGAAGGAGATCGCAGGTGTGGTATAGGGACGCAGGTGCGGAGTTTGGAGGCCTGGGGGTTTACCGAAGAAGCGAACGAGTGGTCGCACCTGCGATCCCACAGGTGCGAAGGAATGCGCGCAGGTGAGAACGGGGGACCTTAAGTGATTTCTGCATGTGCAGATATTTTCCGAAGAAGCGGAGACAACATAAGAGGTATATGGACCGCAGATGTGGAGTAACTGGGCAGAAGGTATAAACTAAACCCTTCGCGAAACATTGCCCATTTCCTCCATTTTTGAAGAAGGGATTGGAGCTTTTGAGGGATTTTGAAGAGGGATTCAAGGGGAAACACGTAGAGGTAATGTTTTTGAACCTAAAACTCGAATCTATGGTGAATTTCAATTGATTAAGCATGAAATTTATGAAATTTAGGGGTGAAAATTGGGGAATCAGGGCTTGGAACTTGAGAGTTAAATTTGGGCGATTGAGGGGTCAAACGAAGTTAGATTTTGGTAAATTTGGTATGTATGGACTCGTGAGAGAATAAGGTTTTAGTTGTAATTTTATCGAATTTCGAGATGTGGGCTCGGGGGTCGGGTTTGATCAATTTTGGGAATTTTGATGTAATTTGATAATTTTCGCGTGGGCTTTGTTCCTTTAGCATGTATGAATGATATGATACTGACTTGGGATAGATTCAAGGCAATTTGAGGCCGAGTCAAGCGGCAAGGGCATTGCAGAGTAAGTTTTCGTCCGGTTTGAGGTAAGTATTGTAAGTCTAGAACTGAGGGTATGAAACCCCGAAATTTCGTACTATTTTGATAAATGAGGTGACACACATGCTAGGTGACGGGCGTGTGGGTGTGCACCGGTAGGGATTGTGACTTGGTCCGTCCCGTGGCAGTTGTAGAGTTGCATGTTTTCATAAACTCTATATGATATCTATGTGTTTTAGAAATGATTCTTATAGCTTGGGCGAAACCATGGTTGGGGCCTTGTGCCGTACTTTTTGGACACTCAGGGGTATTTTACTACTATCCTCACACTGTCTTGATAGAAAGCACATCCTCCGTCATGATTTCTACCTGTTTATTGTTTAAATATGTTTCATTACTTTATTTTAAATACATGAAAGTTGTTTTGGACTGAGCCCCTAAATTTTGTACTGAAATGCCCGAGCGGCTTGGGAGATTGATGACTAAGTGGGGCCGAGGGTCGGATTGTGAGGATATTTATGGTCGGGCTGCATGCCGCAGCGTTATATATACATATATGAATCGGGCTGCACGCCACAACGATATATTGGATCAGGCTGCATGCCGCAATGATATTGGATCGGGTTGCACGCCACATAGATATAACGCTTGGGCTGTAGGAGCCCCTCCGAAGTCTGTACAGCCCCAGTGAGCGGAAGTACCTACTGAGTGTGAGTGCTGAGTTGTTACGACCCGTTTCCGGGTTGTGATGCCTGTCGTGGAACCAGGCTAGCCAACCGTTACAACAATACTCGATTCATTTACTAGAGAAATTTACTCATCATTGGCTCAATTCATAGAAATACTGACATTTTTTTAAATCATTTAAACAGTCTAACAAAAGAAATAAACTCCAACAATCACCCTAGGATCTGGAGTCACGCAGTCATGAGCTACTAACATCAATACAACCGAGAACAATAAAACTGAAGTTTTAAGTTTCCAAAGTTCTAATACAGAAGGGAGAATAGAGAAAAGAGGGACGGGACAACGAACGCCAGCTGCTACCTCGTCGACTCTGAGAGAATGGATGCTATCACCGCTCCGCGTCAAATCTCGGTGCACCTGGATCTGCACACACAGTGTGCAGGTAAGTAACGAAAACAACCTACGGTCTGAGGAGGTAGTGACGAACTCAACCTCCGTAAATCACAGTTCAAATAATGAATATTTCAGGAATAACCGAGTATATCAGTGACAATATCCGTAAATAACAATTAAATGCCATGTATGTATTATGCAACTCTCACAGGTAGTCCTCTCGGTACACATAATTGGCCATTGGCCCAGGGAAATCCATCCCGTAACATGTACGACGTGGTGACTCAGTCACTAAGTACCGAGGGAGCAGGCCAATTCAGCCTTTCGGAGAAATCCATCTCCGGGATATCATACTCATCCATAATCTGTACCAGGGAAATCCATCCCTCCATATCTCATAAACAGTATCTGTGCCAGGGAAATCCATCCCTCTATGTGTCATATCTCGGACAAATCCATGTCCAGGGAAATCCATCCCTCAATACTTGTGCACTCACTGGGGGTGTAAAAACTCCGGACGGGCCGCCAAGGATATGGCCCAAGTGTTATATATATATGTCAAACCCACAAAGGGTATATTATCTCAACATTTGGCTCTAGGCCCATACTCAGTCAGAATTACCAGTCTCCTCACAATACTCTCATTATGTAACAACCCAAACAATGGCAATGCATGATAAATAAATAAATTCTGAGAAT
>ML293600.1:69087-80377 GCA_005239495.1 Nicotiana undulata | reverse complement strand
CGAGGCAGCTACTTGGGAGTCCGAGTCCGATATGAGGAGTCGTTACCCCCATCTTTTCTCAGACTAAGGTACTTTTCTATGTCCGTTCGAGGACGAACATTTGTTTTACAGGTGGAGATTGTGATGAACCAAAAGGTCATCCTAAGTAATCCTAGCTAAATCTCTGTTTCGAGGCCCCGAAAGCCTCCGATAATCTCACCTCGATATGCGTGCACAGCCCGAACGTGTAGTCGGGAAGTCTTTATATTGAAATTGGATGAAAATAGAATTTATGATAATTAAATGAATAAAGTTGACTTTGGTCCACATTTTTTGTAAACGGACCCGGACCCGTGATGTGACGGTCCCGAAGGGTCCGTAGGAAAATATGGGACTTGGGCGTATGCCTGGAGTCGAATTCTGAGGTCCCAAGCCCGAGAAATGAATTTTTAAAGGAAATTGTTTTCTGGAAATAATAAAGGAATTTGAAAATGAATTATTAAGTGAAAACCGTGTTACCGGGTCCATATTAAGGTTCCAGAGCCCGGAACAGGTTTATTATCTGTTATTTGTCTTATTTGTGAAATTTGGTGTGAAACGGACTTGAAACGACGTGATTCAGATTAAAAATGGGAAATTTAGAAGTTTATGAAGTTTGAGAAAATTCTAAGAGTTTCGAGGTTTAATTCGATGAATTTGATGATATTTTGATGATTTAAAAGCTTGAACAAGTCCGTAGAATATTTTGGAGTCGTGTGTGTTTTTGGTTTTGAGCTCCGAGGGCTCGGGTGAGTTTCGGGTAGCTAACGGGGTGTGAAAACATGGGAAAACAAATCTGGTGTTTGTGAGTTTTCTGGTGTCTGGTAGCTTAGTCTATGCGATCGTATAGGTTGAGTTGCGATCGCATAGAGTTGAGAGTGGGGGAGGGCTCTGATACCATATGCGATCGCATTGGTGGGGCCGCGATCGCAGTGTAGGAGATCCTGATGCTCCGCGATCGCATTCTTCTCTCCGCGATCGCAGAGAGTGCAGTCCAGCTTCTCCGCGAAAGCATTCCTCTCTCCGCGATCGCAGAGAGTGAAACCCTGCTACCTCCGCGATCGCAATCCCTTGTCCGCGATCGCACTGAACATTTTCGCCCTGTTATTTTAAAAGATCCCAAAACAGAATATCATTACGGGATTTCTTATTTTTGCACTCTTCTCTTATTCTCCAAACCCCATTGTCGACCCCCAAGCTATTCTACCTCCATAACCAATTGGGTAAGTGACTTTAACTCCAATTCCTTCCATTTTTTCTTCATCAAACACTAGAATCTAGGGCTAAAAACATGGAATCAAAGTAGGAATTAGGGATTTTAGGTAGAGTTGGGTTTTTGAGAATTTTGGGTGATTCGACCTCAATTTGGGGTTGAATCTTAAAATGAATTATATATTCTAACTCATGGCGTTATGGGTGATCGGGTTTATGGTCCGAGCCTCGTGTTTGGACCAAGCGGGCCCGGGGTCAAATTTTGGAATCTTAGGAAGAATGCTTTGAAATAAATAATTAGGCTATGGGTTTGATTTATTGAGCCATTATTGATATACTTGGGTTGATTATGTCTAGATAATACCGTTCCGGAGTCGGATTCTAAAGGAAAGGCTGTGATTGAGGCTTGACTTGCATTTTCGGAGCCGAGGTAAGTGTTTGGCCTAACCTTAGCTTGAGGGATTAGGTATAGAGTCTTATTTGCTATGTGGAATTCATGTCCAACGTATAGGCGTGGTGACGAGTGCCTATATGTTGTGCTCAAGCATGCCCGTGAGTAATTGTGATGAAACTTACTGTGTTCTTAATATTCTCCGCACTATGAGTAATTGGTGATTTAGAAGTGATGCCTTGATGTTGTTTCATGACGTGGGGAGTTATTGAGTTATTTGTTCAGTTGAGGCTTACACTGTTGAAATTGTATTTCTGATGCGAGGTTGGTTATAGCTGAGACCCTTGTCGGGCATTTGTTGAGTTTGTAATTGATGATTTCTCCTTGCCGGGACAGTAGAATTTTATTGAGTATTCCCATGCACTTGAGACTTCTTAATGTTGACTTTCACATGATATTGTTGCTTTGTGTCATTATTTATTGCACGAGGGGACATGTCGTGCCGATTATTTAGTATTTATCACATGAAGGGACATGCCGTTTTGATCGTTTATTATTTGTCGCACGAGGGGACATGCCGTGCTAACTGTTTGTTACTTATCACACGAGGGGACATGCCGTGTTGATCACTGATTATTATATACGCACGAGGGGACATTCCGTGCCGAGTGATTGTGAGGTTATGCACGTGGGGACATTCCGTGCCGAGTGTTGCTATATACGCACGAGGGGACATTTTGTGCCGAGTGATTGTGAGGTTATGCACGAGGGGACATTCCGTGCCGAGTGTTGTTCATTATCTGTTTGAGAAGTTAAATTCCTGCCTTTATCTTTATATTTCAGTTATTACCCTGTTCTACCGTGCTAACATTTTGTTGCCCCTTTTTCCCCCAGCATGTTCTCCCCGTATCTGTCTTACCTGCTTATTTCCATCGACATTTTTCCTGTTAATTATATAGAATTGCACAGGTACATATATTGTTGTCGGTCCTAGCCTCGTCACTACTTCGTCGATGTTAGGCTCGGTACTTACTCAGTACATGGGGTCAGTTGTACTGATGTTACACCTGCACTTCTTTATGTTGTGCAGACTACGCAGCTGGACCTGGTGATCACTGACGGTCGGAGCATCTCATCAGTTCATACAGGAGACATCGAGGTAGACCCGCAGACGTTCGTGGGCCTTGGCGTCACCTTCTACTCTTCACTTTCAGCTCTGTCTTACTTTATATTTCAAAGACAGTCCTATGTACTTATTTTCAGACCTTTGTTTTTAGTAATCTCTTAGACAGTTCGTGAGTATGTGACACCAGTTCTGGGATTTGTATATGGGATTTATTAGAAGTTTCTATATTATTTTTGGGTAATTTGTTAACCTTCATATTGTTGACCATCGATGCCTTAGTTATCTGGTTCGTTTTAGCTGTTAATGAGTTTTATTTAGTTCAAACGTTGGCTTGTCTAGCGGGTTCAACGTTAGACGTAGTCATGGCCCGAAGGTGGGATTTCGGGTCGTGAAATAGCAGGAGATGATAGTCTGTGCCCACTAAATAATATGAGCAGCCCCTACACTAAGGGAGTTGCGAAGAATTATTTATGTTGCACGGGGTGATCCTTCAGGCTAAAAAACTTAGGACCCCCCCCCCCTTTTATATGTTTATTATTCATTGAATATAAACTAATCAAGTTTTACTGTATAACCTCTTAAGACTTGTACTGATTATCTATATAGTTTAACTGGGTTCCGAATTTCCTTACACTTTTTAACAATAGAACCTTTAAATTCTTTGTCTTCCCTCATTTACATGATCACACCAGACAATTATAATTTATAATCCACATAGTGAAAACTTCGGTCAGAACCCATAGTTGTGGACCTCGAAGAGTGCCTAACACCTTCTCTTTGAGGTAATTTGAGACCTTACCCGATCTTTAGTGATACAGACTAGTAAAAACATAGTTGTTCACAAATAGGTTCCCTAACGCATCTTAAAATTGTTAGGTGGCGACTTTCCTATTTTAATACCCATTTAAAAGAGTTGTCACGCGTCGAAACCCGTTTCGAGAGAAAACGGGGCGCGATAATATGGTAACTCAGTTTGGGATTTACACGTAGGCTCTTACCATAACGAAGTTGACTTATACGGATTAACAGATATATTTGATGACATGTACATCCCTTGCTTATCTTCCTTTATTTGTTTAATTTGCTATGACATGTACATCCCCTCCCTTATTTCCTTTATTTTCTTAAATTGCTATGACATGTACGTCATCTCCCCATTTCCTTTATCTTGTCTAAGATTTCTATATCATGACTCTCCCATCCCTATTTCCTTATTTGCTTTGTTACTTTCTCGCACATTTTCATGATATAAACTGACTTCTCTCTTTTGTCTTTCTTTTCTCTTCTTTTCCTCCTCCTGTTCATTTTTACCATATTATTTAATGTTTTGTGCATTTTTATCATGCGAATACTTGGCAAAATATTACTATTTTTGCATTAAGAATGCTCCACATCATATTCCACTCGTGCTTATTATCAACATAATGGCTCTTGATGAGTGTCCGCGCTTTCCTGAAATCACCTTTTTATTAAAAACTGGAAAGGCTTATTTGAGGTACACTAGTTGATCAACGGTGCAGTTCACGGTCCGGTGCTTTTCCTCTCAAGTGGACAACTTGAGAGTACCAGTCTAGACCTTTCTAAAAGCCACAATCCGATTTGAAACGTACATGAATCATGCTAAACCTAGTATGGATTGAGACGTCATTGACGTATCAACCCGCTTAGAGGAACCTTGTCCAAAGTCCAACGGGATTTTCATAATCCCAAAGGACACCATCATATTATGTGCATTGCTTGGAGAAAATTTTCCAACATGTTGATCATTATTGTGTAAATAGCCGAATTTGGAGGGTGAAAGGGCTAACTTTTATTTGTTTGCAGAAGACGAAACACGAAATCCACCGGTTCGGTATGGTTCAGAATATCCCGCCTTTGCTAATTGACTGGTGGAAAGACCTTGCACCCTGTGACAACAACCATGTGAGGATATTACTTGGTGCCTACCATCTTTGCTAAACATTCGACCAAAATGGGAACTGATCGAGGCTGCTACTACGTTATAGGATGAGAAGAGAACTGCTTTTCGATTTTGTAATATAGAAATGACTCCTCTTTTGAAAGAAATAGAAGGGTTTTGCCAAGTTACCATGGGATAGTCCAGGACTATTGGTACCAGAGAATCGCACTCTAGACGATTTTCTGAAAATGTTTGGTGTTAAGAAGAATTATGAGCTGGTCTGTTTGAAGAATCACACATCCCCTTTGAATTTCTCTATGAGTGTTATGGTCATAGAAAACCATACTGCCTTCGTCATGAGGAGATGGTCATTACCTTTTTGGGATGGGTGCATCGCCTGGTTTATGTTTTCATAGTCTATCTCTTGGGTTTGTTGGACTTTCCGATGCAAAGGAGAATAATTCATACTCTCTTAGCCATGATCGCCAACACCTTAATGGATGGTATCGAGGGAAAAAAGTGCAGTATCATCGCAGTGATCATAGATGAGATGTACCGTGCTCTAGATTGTTGCAAGCATAGGTCCGGACACTTTGAGGGTTGTACTCTCTTACTACAAGTTTGGATTCTGGAACACTTTCAGAGGGGTGATTACCGCCAAGAGCTTCTACGAAGACCACTGAATGACTACATAGCCCATCATCATCCAAGGAAAATGACATTCATTTCAGACAGGTTTGCAAAGCCTAGAAATGTTAAAGGCTGGGTACGTTTCTTCAGCAATCTAATAGACGAGAAACTGCATTGGATGTTTGAATGGTTTCCTAGTATTGAGTTTATTATCAGATTTAAAGGAACTACTCACTTGGTACTGATCAGGCTACGAGGCATCTACCCTAACGCTCCTATAAGGGTAATGAAGCAAGCTGGAAGGAAATATGGCATACTTTGGGTTTCCGACATGGTTTAGTATAAGGCAGATTTCAAAGGGGAGGTCATCCCGTTCAAGTTCGAAGTGCAACACATGTGGAACTATAAGATCATCACGGAAGGAGAGACTACTGAACCAGACGGGTATCACACCGGTCATATGTGCTACTATCTCTCATGGTTGGAGGACGACATAGTTGGAGACGTCAAACCGGGAGTCAATCTGAAAGGTGGGATCATATATGAGGTGGTTGAAGCACATGTGAAGTATAGGAGGCTACGCAAAAGGGTGTTCAAAACGGAAGCTAAGCATCTGGAACAACATAAAGTGAACATGGAGGCGATAAGGGAATGGAAAGAGATTGCCAATAAGTCAACAGAGAGGTTAGAGTATCTAAAGCAGGGATTGATGGACTCGAGGTGAAGATGAGAAAGAGGCTTTGAGATTGTCAAGGCATGGACAATGATGAATGAGGGAAGCTAGCAAAAGCTTACTTGCTACTGGACATGCGCGACTTGGGAAATATGATTGATGGGATCAAGAGAGCCCAGCATAGAGAGGGTCCTTCAGGGACCATGTAGACTAGGAAATAATATTCTTTATTGTTTTCTAGATTAGATTAGATTTCGATGTAATAAGTGATGCCATTCATTACTTTATAATTATTATTGTCGATTTAGTGGAAGATTTATTTGTCTTATTTTCGCACCAATGAAATTAGGCAAAAGTTGGCATACATTTTCTCCGAGTCTATGTGTCACTTAGGCCTATCTCAAGCACAACGAGGTCCCAAAATTAGGATGTAAATTATTGCATGACCTTATGTGATACATGTTTAAATATTGAAAACACTTTATTTCTTCATCTTACTAACTTGGGTAGGACCTGCTCATTCGGAACATGGCAGAAGAACTCAAGAAACCTACAGGGAGAGTCCAGAGTGTTGAAGGTGGGAAGGGTGTTGAAGGTTAAACTACGAAGATTTATGTATCCAGCTAGATATAGAACTGCCGGAAGCTTACAAACCTCCTAAGTTTGAGATTTTTGACGGCACTAGTGATTCAAAGGTTCATATGAGAACCTACTGCGACAAGCTTGTAGGAGTAGGTAAGAACGAGCAAATCCGCTTGAAACTGTTCATGCGAAGTCTTAAAGGAGACGCCTTATTTTGGTATATCAATCATCATCCGAAGAAGTAGGTGAATTGGGTGAGCATGGCATTAGATTTCATTGACAGATTCGGGTTCAATACAGAGAACGCGCCATATGTTTTCTACATTCAAAACCTCAAGAAGAAGTCGATAGAAACCTTCCGCGAGTATGCTACTTGTTGGAGATTAGAGGCCGCCAAGGTAAGTCCACCACTTGAACAAGAACAGATGAACAAGTTCTTTGTTAGATCTCAAGATCCACATTACTATGAAAGGTTGATGGTTATCAAGAATTACAAGTTCTCATACATCATCAAATTAGGAGAAAGGATAGAAGAAGGAATCAAGAATAGTATGGTGACTAATTTGGAGGAACTGCAAGCCATAAACAAAGCCTTGCAATCACGGGGAATTCCGGAGAAGAAGGAAGTGGGTTCCGTAATGGTGGCCTAGGGCCCTAAGTCTACCCTTATCTACCAAACACCCCACCCACATATCAACTATCCCCTCCAAAATACCAATACATTACCACCACCTACCATGCCTGTAACACCCAACCTGCAAATTACCATTCACCTCAACCGACCGCCAAAACTACCAAAAGCCACAACCAAACTTTGACTGTAGAGCTCAATGACAATACACAACCAATCACTTAATCCATAGCCCAACTATATGAGAGACTGAAGGTCGCTGGTTACGTCATACATATTACTGTTGTTGTTGTTGAGAACCCTTCCCGGTGGATTAACCCCAACAAAACTTGTGCCTATCACTCAGGCATGAAGGTTCATATCATCGAACATTTCCGCATGTTAAAGGACAAAATTTAGACACTGATCGACTCCAAGGTTATACAATCAAAGGAAGTCGCGCCAAATATCCGTAATAACCCTCTCCCGGATCATAGGGATGAGGGAGTGAATGTGATAGAACTTATGAGGAATGGGATCAAGAAGGATCCACTGGATTTATTTGAGAGGGGGATACTTCCAAAACATCTCCTATCACCCTCTCTTTAATTGCAGAACAAACACAGACACCATTTGAGGTCGAGGTAGTTATACCTTTCACTGTGATGGTAGCTCTGTCACTTTCTTATAAGTCCAATTTCATCCCATGGGATTATTTCACGGAGGAAAAAATAAAGGAAAAGCCAAGATGGAAGAGACAGGTGTTGTGCAAGGTATGACTAGAACTGGCAGAGTTTACACACCTGAAAATCTTGGAGGAACAAGCAAAGAAGCTGCATCTAAACCACCTATCATTAAGACGGGCACTGACGATCTTTAGAGGAAGGTAAAGGTGAGGGAATACTCTATTGTTGATCACATGAACAATACTCCCGCCCATATATCCATTTTGTCGTTGTTGCAAAATTCAAACGAGCACAAGAATGCCTTGATCAAAGTTTTAAGCGTAGCATATGTGCCCACGGGTATCACTAGCATGGAGATGGCTAACATGGTTGGACAGGTACTTTACATTCATAAAATTACTTTCCACGAAGTCGAGTTACCTTCAGAATGGTTGAGTCACAATAAAGCATTGCACATCACTATGTAATTTGAAGATAAGTTCATTACGGGGGTCCTGATAGATGGAGGTTCGAGTCTGAACAAATTCTTGTTGACCAATCTGAAAAGATTAGGTAAAGTCCTGCATGAGATATGGATGGGAAGCATGAATGTGAAAGCGTCTCAGAGAGACACTATCAAAGAAATCAACCTTGATCTACAGATTGGCCTCACTTGGTTTGATGTCGAATTCCGAGTGCTAGACATATCCACCACCTACAACCTGTTGTTGGGACAACCATGGATATACGTAGGTAGGGCAGTCGCTTCTACCCTGCAACAGGTTGTGAAGTTCGAGTGGAATCATCAAGAGGTGATCATTCATGGAGATGGAAGCAACCCTATATACACCAACCAGACCACGTCTGTCATTGAAAATAGGAGGGAAATTGGGAGGATAAACATACCACCACATTGAGCAAGTAAACGCAATTGAAAAGGATCTATGGTGGAGCAATAAGATAGAAAGCATATTGATGTGGTTGGGATATGAACCAGGCAAGGGTCTTGGACGAAAGCTTCAAGGGATCACAAAACCCATACGACCACAGTATCACTGCACGACCTTTGGGCTCGGATATGAATATACCGTGCAAGAGTACCAGCATTAGACACTGCCATGGCGCACCGATTACTGTCCGCTGGAATAACCCGTACCACCACTGCACCTGACATTTTGACAAACTTACATGACTTGGGAATCCGAGGAAGACAAGATTATGGCTGGTATGAGTAAGTTGTTTCTGAACGAGGAAGACATGGACCGCAGTGCAATTTTAGAGGAGGCGGAGGAGGAAGACCTTACTATTCAGGCAGTGTGAGAAGGAGATGGTCTCAAGAACTGGACCGATGTACCATCCCGGGCTCGCCGAGTACCTGGCTAGCCTCGCAGAATTAGCATGACATTTTTAAATTTTTTTTTTAGCATTTCAGACATTTTCAATGTTTTGTTTTGAAGTAATTACTTGAGCCATTGAGTCGTACTTGTTGACAATTTTAAGCTTTATTAATGCATTATTTCTTTTCGTATTTACTATTATCATTCTACATTCTTTCAGCATAATTAATACATATCTTGATGAACCAACGACTGTGACATGTAATGAGACAGCGTAACACAAGGATAGTGATTCGGAAGATTAGGAAAATGATATAATATCTGAGGAAACTATCAAAGAAATAGAGAATTTTGAGAACAAACCAAATTCTAACTTGGAGGAAACTGAGGCACTTAACTTAGGGGATTCTAAAACAGTCAAACAAACTCGCATAAGCATTCATCTATCGCCGTCAGAGAAGGAAGAGTATATCAGGATTCTAAAGGAATATGAGGATATTTTCGCATGGTCCTATGATGACATGACTGGGTTAAGCACATTCATAGTAGCTCACAAGCTACCTACTAACCCCATGTGTCCGCCGGTAAAGCAGAAGCTCAACAAAATCAAGCCAGATATGAGTCTGAAGATAAAAGAGGAGATTACCAAGCAAATCAAGGACCAGTTTCTTCAAGTGGTCGAATACCCGACTTGGTTAGCCAACATTGGGATGGTTTCGAAGAATGATGGGAAAGTCAAGGTGTGTGTTGACTATCAAGATCTTAACAGAGCAAGTCCTATGGATAATTTCCCACTGCCCCACATACACACATTGATCGATAATTGCACTGTTACACCCATGTTTTCGTACGTGAGAGTACATCGTAAGTCAATTGAGTAAGCTCAAAAATAAGATTATATTTGATGGAATATATAGTAAGTTAATAATGTTACCTTGGAGGTTACAAATATTTAAGATCTTGAATAACGAGTACCAATAGGATTGGAAAGCTTAGAAGCTAAACCAATTGAAAAAAATAAGATTCGTCGAAAGTCGACGAGTTTGAAATGTTACAACATGTACTTTAGGGTGAGACTATGGTTCATTACATGATAAGGAGTTTATGCTATGAGTTATGTTTGTCATATCATATTCGTGTGCTACGTTTTGAAGTAAAACAAGTTGTGGAACAAAAGTTGGCAAAGGTTTTCACAAGTTACATTCATAATGTGCTGAAAATTAGGTCAAATGTATCTGCTATTTTCTCCCAATATACTTGGAATTAGGGGATGATCTACTACCAAATTTAATATCTATGAGTCTAGATTCCAACTCATTAAACCTTTCATCTATACGAAGTCGGAGTAGAGAGATATTCATTTTTTAGCGAGACTGCGCCAAGTAGCTCTCTATGGGACCCACATAGGCGGTTTAGATATGTTGATATACATAAGACGCCTCAACCCCCGTTTTAACTCGTTTAGTTTCAGTATATTCAGACCCTATACACCTTAAAACACTCTCTCAAGGTTCTCTCATGATCCAAGACCCAAACAAAGGGCAAACAACACAAATCAAGTGTCGGGAATCCCGTCGCGCTAGTAAGTTTCTTGTTCTTCTTGTTGTTGCTGATTTTTGGGTGGTTCCAGCTCGTGTGGGATGTTGTTTTAAGTGGTTTATGTTCTGTAAAATACTCTTCTATGGTTTTAATATCAACCCTAGGTTATTTAAAGTCTTGCAAATGGATTACACCATATTTCAACATCAAAAGTTAGTTCTAGTGAAGAATAACACCTCTTTGAGGTTGTGTTGTCATCGACGATAGTTATGGGATGTGTTTTTCTGAAATTTAAAGTTTTTTATACTGGTTAAGATGAGTATAACGGCCTACTAATTGTGCTTAAGCTTTCTCGTATGTTGGTTAAGTTGTTAGGATAATAAACTACACGATAATACTAGGATGAGCTTATGTCACTTCTATGGTGTTGTTTTTCCATTGAGGGTGGGTTGTTGTAAGCTAAATATAACTTGGATTCCAACTTGAAGCTACTTTAGGAGGTGGGTGTATTTTGTTCTTGCAGGTGCTTAAGGTTGTATTGATGCATTTTAAGTTAAATGGTTGGACTAGAAATGAACTAGTGAATAAAGTTGCCTATTGAAGAAAG
>ML293600.1:28050-68497 GCA_005239495.1 Nicotiana undulata | reverse complement strand
TTGGTACTTCCTGATTCTTATAAGATTCTCGATGAAGAGTTAGCCCTAATGATGTGTATGGAGAACATCGACCTTACGTCTCTCCAAAATGTTCAGAACATGATTACACTGAGTCCTGCATGCATTATATATATGTATCTATTTTACTCTACCGAGCCGCGCTATAGTCGGCCGGGTATGGCACCTATTGTGCAACCACTGATCAGTTGGGTTTACCGAGTCCTCTTTGAGGCCTGGTATGATATGATAATGATGATGCCCACATAGGCGAATGTTCCATGATGATGATGATGCCCATAGAGGCGGATGTTTTAAAAGATTATGTATATATATGTATCATGAATTCCATGTTACTGTCTCTTAGAAGCACTCAGATGTTACAGGTTGTATCTTCTCTACCTCTCTTTACATTATTGTTCATATTTATATTGACCAGCCTTACATACTCAGTACTTTATCCGTACTGACGTCCTTTTATTTGTGGACGCTGCATGTCGTGCTGCAGGTCCTGATAGACAGGTAGACACAGCTCCCCCACCATAATAGGCTTTCCAGTTCAGCGGTCATAGGCGAGATCCCTTCTCCGGACTTGCCGTGGTCTTGGTATGCATTTTTGTTATAGATATTATGGGTATGTCGGGGCCCTGTTCCGGCAATGTTGATTACTTATGCTCCTTTAGAGGCTCATAGACAGGTGTCAACTCATGTATAGGTTGGTATGCCTTGTTGGATAATTTTGTTGTATAGTCTTTCATGGCAGCGTTGTAGCTCATACCTTTTATGTAGCTTCTTAGGAATCTTGTCATCCCATGTGATGTATGTTCATGATCCATATCTACCATTTATATTGATCTCGTTATCCCATAAAGATAATAAGAAGGTTAGATAAAATGTACGTTGGTGCTCGGCAAGTATGGCCCGGGTGCTAGTCATGATCCTCCAGTTTGGGTCGTGACATGCACCAAGCATGAACTTCAATCCTTTGTGTATTGCTTCATAGGATACCACCAGATTTTGATGGATGAGGAGGACACCGAAAAGACAGCCTTTATCACACCATGGGGGATATATTGTTACAAAATGATGTCGTTTTGTTTGAATAATGTTGAGGCCACCTACATGAGGGACATGACGACTCTTTTTCATGATATGATACACAAGGAAATATAGGTGTACATGGATGATGTTATTATCAAATATAAGAAAAGTTAAGATCACCTAGCAGACTTGAGGATGTTTCTGACTGACTTTGAAAGTACAATCTAAATCTAAATCTTGCAAAATGTGTGTTACACCCCATAGTTTCGTAAGTGAGAGTACATCAAAAGTCAATTCATGTAAGCTCTGAAATGAGATCATCTTTGAAAGTACATAAAGTAAGTTAATCATGTTAACTTGGAGGCTACAAATAATTAAGAATGTGGACTGCAAGTACCAAGAGGGTTGGAAGGCTTAGAAGCTAAACCAGTTGAAGAAAATAAGTCATGTCGAAAGTCGACAAGTTGGGAATGTTATAACATATACTTTTGGGGTGAGACTAGGGTGCTCAAAATGATAAGAAGGTTATGTTATGAGTTATTTTTGTCTTATTATAGTCGTATGTTATATTTTGAAGTCAAGCGAGTTGTAGAACAAAATTTGGCAAAGATATTCACAAGTTACATTCATAAATATGCTGAAAATTAGATCAAATGTAGCTGAGAATTTCTCTAAATGTACTTGGAATTACAGGATGATCAAAATATCAAATTGACGATCTGCGATTCTAGTTTCTAATGCATTAAGACGTTTGTCGATACGACATTGAAGTAGGAGATATGTGCAGTTTTGCGAGACTGCGCAGACTGCATAGTTGACAAGTAGGTGTGTCACTAAAGCTCTTTGAGCAATACATTTCGTGTATTGTATGAGGTATTTTTGGGACATATTGTATAAAAAATTGAAGGTCTTGGAATGTAGTTTCTAAATCTATTAACCGTTTTTTCATAATACATTCGGATAAAAAGATATAGTGTAGAAGAAGAGCCAATGCTAGGGTGTCAAGCTAGCACCTCTTTGACTTTTCTAAAGTTGATTTGTATATATATATATATATATATATATATATAGGGTTTCTAATCGTCTTTATCTTCATTTTTCATATAACACGACCAGAGAACCCCCAAAACCTTACCCCTAAGCTATATACAAGGGTTCCCAAGAAGATTAACATCCCGGGTACGAAATCAAGAAGCGATAACATTAGAATGATTCCTACAACGTAAGTATCGCCTCTCTTTTTCTTTGTAGTTTGAGTTTGGAAGGTTCATAGTTAATAAAATGCCATATTCGTTTATTCAAGATTTTAAATGTCATGTAAGGTTGATAAATTTGTTTCCTAATAGTTAGAACTCACATGACAGTGATTAGAAGTCGTGAGTTCGATTTATTTCACTTTTGGTGGACTATTTTATAGTCAACTCATGTTGGCCTCTTGTGACGACGTTTTATGGAGTTTTGGAGGAGAAAATGTGTGGAGAAACACCGCATAATGACTGAATGGTGAGATGTTCATTCGTCATTATATTTTTTAGGTTGTTTGACACTATTTTTGTTATCGTTTTATGTATGAAGTGATTAGACTGTGTGGGATGTTTTGTGGTATATTTTGATGGATATAACATTGGAAAAATGATGCGTGCATCAGTTAAGTTTCAGCTTTCAATTATTATGTTGCCCTACATTATCGGTACATTATTTCGTATTGACATCCCTTTTGCTCGGGACGCTGCATTTCATGTCAGCAGGTCCTGATAGACAACTCGATAGACCTTCCCAGTAAATTTGGTTGGTATGATCCACTTCCTCAGAGTAACAAGGTCTATACCTTGGAGTCCATTTTACATATAGAGGTTTGATGGGTAGATCGAGGCCCATTCATGACCATGATACCGTTCAGTTATCCCTAGAGGCTTATAGATGAGTTTTGTACATTTTTTTATCTCAGTATTGTGGCTTTACCATCCCTATGTAGATGTTTAGTTTGGTATTGCTGGTTGTAGATGTTATTTTCATATGATTCAGAATATGGCCTCATTCTAAGTTGCGGGTTACCCCTCCAGAGTTCACAGTTACGGAGTGGTACGCTTGGGCCAAGTATGGCACCGGGTGCCAGCCACGCCTCTTCAGGTTTGCGGCATGACAAACTTGGTATCAGAGCAGTTCTATCCTAGGAATTCTATAAGTCGTGTCTAGTAGAGAGAGTTTATGGGTGTGTTGTGCACCACACTTATAAGCAGGAGGCTACAGGACACTTAGGACTTTCACTTTTTCTTCTTACTCTAGATCGTGTGGTAGATCTCAGTTGTAAGATTCAAACTCCTAACTTTTATTTTATTTTTAATACAACAATACCTACATACGAAATAAAAGTTGGTAAGAGAATGAATGTGGCTGTAGAAGCGTTGAGTCAGAAGAACTCGATTTTACATTATGCTTTTGATAAGTAAATATGAGGTCTTCAGCAGATCATGTATGTACTAAGATGTGTAAGCTTCTTGATAAGGAACCCTAAGGCATGAATATCTATCCACCTATATGGTAAAAAGCAATAAGAGAATCAGAAGGTAGACACAACTTTCAACAAGGAAAAGAAGAAAGGTGAAGAAAGGTACGTGGTACCCAGTTAGTGAAGATTATCAATATTTACAATTCAGGTAGAGAAATATAAGCATCATGAGTCACTTTCCACATTAACAAAGATATATACAATTGGCATCACCCATCTCAGTTATGCCCTGTGGGAGCTAACATTTATTTCTTAAGAGAAGGATGGGATATAATGATCAAGATGGGCTTAGAGTAACCCAAAATGGTGGATGGTTTGTTAGCATTAGCTGACAATTCCAAAGGATATTGCAAACGTGGAAATAATTCTCCTTGTGAGACACCCCGATGGTGCACTCTATAATAGTACATTTAGATATGAATACTAGAATGTCCAGAAATATTTAGAAGATCGGCACTAGAATCCCAGAAGGGATAAATAATTACCTTTGTATGGATCTCGTCCCTAGTAAAGAGAGAATGCTAGGCAACCCGAAGAGCCAGTGGATGGATCAAGGGGAGCTAGAAGCGAAAGAATGTTTTGCTAAAGTTTTCAGGATAAGGTAACAGACGAAAATATTAGCAGGAGAATAAGAAGAGAGTAAATAAAGTATTATGAGTAACATGTGATAAATGGGTGATAACGGTAAATCAAAATATGATATGATGATAGAGTCTATAGTCGAGTGAAGGAAATGACAAGAGGCGATAGGCCTTGAGACAATAAAAGGGTATAGGCCAAAAGTCATATCCTCATTTTGAGAAATGAGTTGGTGAGTCCAACGTGATTACCAGAACAAACGTTTAGACCCCCGGAGTAATAGAAATTAGCATGGGCTAGTGAGAAGGATAAATTGAACATCAATTAGGGATTGAATGACGTGATAATAGCCGACATCAAGAGAATTTCAAATATCGCATTCCAGCAATAATAGAATGGACAACAGAAGAATAACCTTTAAAGGTCATTCAAGAAGACGCTCCAGCAAAGCAAAAACATTGAGCAAAGTTAAGCTTAAGGGACTAAGGCCTCGTTTGTTTTTTTTAAGATTAAGACGTCTAAATCTGAATACACGTCTGAATATTAAGATGTGGTATGCAAATCTGAACACCGAATGATTAAGACTGTTTGTTTTCCAACATCTGAATACGTACAATATATATATATATATATATATATATATATATATCAAGAAAGAATACTCAAAGGAACACTTTATCAAACTAACGACAATGCTCTTCTTTGTATTGGAATTTACCCATCCCATCCATACCCATAATTTTTATCAATACATCCTTCTATTTTAGCCCCTTCTCAATCGTATTTTTAAAGGGGTTTTTTAAACCCTAAACTCGAAACTGAAATTTACCATCAAAAAAAGTGGAAACAAGATGGAGAATTCCAAGTATAAGTTTCAAAGTCTACCCAGAAAATGATTTGGCGGTTGCTTGATCCTTGAAGAGAGAGACGTGTGAAGGATGAAATTTGTTTTGGGTTTAGAAGAAATATCCTGATGTAAAGAGAGATAAAAGCGGCACCGAAAAAAGAGGCGTATATTTTCTGTATTTTTAACCTCTGAACGGAATTAAGACTCAATTAAAGGTCTGGCCGAATCAGATCCACACAGACCTATTCAGAGTTTTTAAAAATAAAAAAACAAATACACTTAATGGGCTAAGATCTGGTTCATTCAGATTCAGACACTCATTAAGTGAAAACAAAGAAGGCCTAAGTGTGCCAGTTACACCAAGTGTCATCATCGTGTGTAAGATATCCTTCGTACAGAAGGGTTACTGCGAGGCGAGTAAGAGTCAATGGAGACGTGAAAAGACGTCGAAGATGAAGAGGAGCATTAAAAGTCATTACACCTCTAAAGGGGGGAAGATGGTGTGATAATGTATTAAGTCGGAGTTAAGTGGTTCAGGTAACTATGAAATAGTAGAGGAAGAATGTAGTAAAATGGAGAAAGGAATGATATTGCATTTATTCAGATCCTACAGATATGCTACGACTCCAGAACATTTTGCAAGCACGAAGTCGAGGAGAGGCAATAAGGGTTCCCACACCAGATGTTATTGATAAATAAGTGTGTTTACCCTAAAATTCAGATAACAATTAAACCTATATTGTGTTTTTAAGGATATGTGATTTTACCCAATACCTATTAATAAACGAGAAAGCAAATGACTGAATTAAACTATAAAATAAATCAAACCAGTATACAATCTTAACCTCCACCTCGAATTAATGTATTCTCGAGGCGATAGGAGTACGATAATGATAAAGATAGAACAATTCTGATGAACAGTAAGTAAAGCAATAAGCAAGAAAGAAACGATTGTATATCTTTTTCTCAGTGAGCCATGATTATTAAAAATGACTAAATTCCTCCTTATATAGTAGAGGAATCCTAACTAAGGTATACTTCTAATTACAGTAGGAAATCATATAAACAGCTGATTAACCGCTATAGATTTGATCCGTTCCGAGATTCACGCCATGATTCTCGACCAATCGCGGATATCTCGCCTTTTTCGTTACAAGGCTATCGAAATATTACTTGAAGTTTATCTCTTCTGACCTCGATTGATATTGACCTAGATCTGGAAAGAGGCTTCAATTTCGGATTCAACGTCTTAGATCTTCGATGCAACATCCCAATCTCGATCAAATAGCGAAATTGGGTAGCCCCAATTTCTACCATATACAGATAGTCTCGTCGTTTCTTAGAATATAGTGATAAGAAACGATTTAAGCCTCGATTTTCTTATGACCTCGATAGATAGTTATGTCATCCTCGTGGTGTAAGAAATGGAAGTGACCAAAACATCCAGTCGGTATAGTCCCCCAAACCATAATGCACGTCAGTGAGTGGTCGGCCACTAGCGCCGTCGATCCGTCATCGTAATCCTTTAAATATGGCCTTTTTGTTGAATCAAACTTTTACTTTCATCTTCATCAGTTATTCTAAGACTTTAACTCTCTCAATCTCTTCGTTTTCATCACTCCTTGGGCCATCTCTACTAGTTTCAAACCAGCAGAACTCAACACTTTCCTCTTTCTTCTACTCATAAAACGGCGAAAATGTCCAAAACCATTCCACAAAAGAAAAATGCCTCCTCTTCTACTTCACGGCCAGCTGGTGATAAAATGCTGGCGGAACCGCTCCCTAATGAGTATGTTCCTGGCCCGTGTGTTCTAAAGTCTGACTTCAAAGTCGAGAACCCTCTATCGGTCCCTGGCCGATATGAGCACATATCGAGATATATCTTCTCGATAACACTGGGATATCTCAAGGACGTTAAAAGGGATTGCAGCTGGGGGGGAAATTGTATAGATCCCTTCTCCTGAAGAAAGCATTACCACCCACGTGGAAGGGTTTCTAAGTGTTTACACTTACCCTTTCACGCTGGGTCCCCTCGATCCAGTTATCATAGATTTATGTAAGAGATACCAAGTGACCCTCGGCCAAGTTCACCCCTCTTTCTGGCGCATCGTGATCATGCTCCAGTTCTTATCCAGCAAAATCGAGGGGCTTCCGTTACCCTCGACCACCTCATCAGGTTATACCGCCCCCAAATATTTTGAGGGTTGATCAAACTGCAACGTCGAGCGACCAAGGCGTTGTTCTTGAGCGTCGACGAGGAAAAATACCGGGGGTGGATGAGCCGGTTTGTTCGGGTAAGGACCTATGACCTCATCCCAAAGGAGAAAATGCCATTTCCCGAGAAATGGAACCTGGAGCGTAAGTAACACTTTACTCATTAGTCGCCATGTTTCTATTTTTTGCTTTATTTAACATCTTCCTTTGTCATGCAGCGGCTTCTTGGATGACATGAGAAGTTCCTGACATCGAGGACTGGGTTCAAAAGTTGGCTTCGACTTCCTCCTATATTGAGCCATGTTGGCGCGACTTGGAAAAAGGCAAATGGGAAGCAAAATATCATGGTGAGTTTCCTTCTTCTTATTTCCGAGGTGTCGGTTATATTTCTTTTTCTCACTTTGCCTCCTTTTTGTAGGCCTGAACAAAGACGTAGCTCTGAGGCCTCCGAGTAGCGATGAGTTATTTATGGCCCCGATTCTGAAGCCGGGGAAAGATAATAAGAGGAAGAGGGTCTCGGTGACTGAGGACCCCAAACCTAAAAAGGTTGTAGCTCGAAGAACTAGGAGGAATGTTATTCCTCTCACCATAAAGTCAGTCCAATAGTTGAGAGGTGAAGAAGAAGAGGAAGACGAGGACGCTGACTCGGTGTTGGTGATTTGAGCAAGGAAGACTGCTGAGGCCGCCAAACCCTCAAAGACGGAGGCAGTTATCGAGACCTGGACTCATGATGAGGAGGCTTCGAAGAAAGATTCGTCCAAAGTCCCCGAATCACCTGAGGTTGAGATTATGCCTCGACCAACAACAAACAAACTGGAGGGGACCGGTTCCGAGACCCCTAGAGTTGAACAGAGCGCCCCGAGCGACTCACTCAGGGTTGTGACAGCAGGTTACTCACCCTTTCTACCGGCTTTCTCCAAGGAGGCCATAAGGGATGCTTGGTCTATAAGGACCCCTGATATAGGCGGAGTCCCCTGTGAAGAGGATCCAATTCGGGATTTTTTTACCGGGGTCGATGATGCCTCTAATCTCAACGATGGATCTATCCTCTTCGAGGAGGCCTAACGCGTTCTAAGCCAAGTAAGTATTTATTTTACTGATGTAATTTTCTTTCTTTTTTCCTTCTTTCTGTCTAACTTCCCTTTTTTCTTATATAGGCTTTCCCCAAGTCTTGGGCCGACTTGAACCAATGCGAGGCCGATATCCAAAAGCTTTAAGAGGAAAGAAATTCCCTCAAACTCCTCTGTGGGCAAAATGATGAGGAGATCAGGGACCTCCGAGCTGACTCGGCCAGGGCCCGTAAAGAAGAAACTTAGCTGAACGAGCAGGTAACACTTATTTTGAAAACATATAGGCTTGATCCAAGGGCAGAAGCTAACATTTCGATGTCACAGTTACAGCAGAAAATTGAGAAGATCGAGATGTTCCAGCGGGAGGTCGATCAAGTTAAAGCTGACTGCCATAGGTGGAAGGAACATGGACAGCCTTGCTACGGAGAAAGAGATCGCCTTGGCTCAACTTTTATCGGTCGAAGTCCAACTTCAGAATTTTAGGGAGAAGAGTTTGATTCAGTACTAGAGAATCGAAGAGCTTGAGGCTGAACTTGCTAAGGCCCAAGCTGAGGCTTAAAAGGCGAACGTCCAGGCTGGCAAGTCAGTAGCCATATACTTGGCTGATGTCGAGGTTGATCAAGCTCAACTGAGGGAGGCTACTGGTCGAGTGCAATGGACTGCTGAGCTGGCTAAGTGCCAATCTCGAAGAGAGACCCTCAAGGAGAATCATTCCCGAGGCTTCAACCTTTCTGAGGAGATAACTCAAGCAAAGATGCACGAAGCCGACGTCAGTCTAATAGTCTCTTTCGATGATGAAGACGGCGATGAGGGTAGCAAGAGCGGGTCCGACAAAGGTGAGGGGCCCGAGGAAGAAGCTGCCCCGAGGAAGGACTCTCCCCAGAGCATAGCTAGGACTTGTACTTTTTTCTTTTCTTTTTTGTAGGAACGTTTTCGGTCTTTTGTACATACTTATGTTCAAGTATATATATAAAAATATTTCCTTTTTGAATTTCTTCTCAATTTTTTCCTTGTGATAACTTGAAACCTGCTTTGTGCCTTGTAAAATTCTTAGCATACTTTATAATATGTTCAAGACCTCGGATATCGGCAATTTGACCGAAGTCATACTAATACCACTTTCATAGTTGACTTCGAGTAAAACTCGAACTCGAATTAATAGAACACTTAGGTTTGCATTGAGTGAACCCAAAGTAACAGAACCCTTAGGTTTTCATTGAGTGAGAATGGATTCTTGAACTTTAGTCAAGTGAGTTTTTACTCCAGCTCGAAGTAGTGAAACCCTTAGGTTAGAATTGACTGAGAACCTATTCTCGAACTCTAAGATGAATAGCCCTTAGGATCTTTTAATCGGGACGATATGGCCTTAGAAGAATGGATTTTCCCTCTTTCGGCTCAAAGACTTTATAAAAAAAATTTACCCATTGGGTTTTTAAGGGTTTGGTCGAGCCCCCTTTAGTTTTTATGCCTTAGCACAAATTTGTATTTAAATAATTCGATACCTCTTGAGGTTTCTCGAGGGATAATATTATCGAAGCCATTTGATTATTTTGCCGAGGGTAGACCTTTTTAACTGGTTTTCAAAGAATTCGAAGGCCTGGTTTTATTGCGAGATTCAGACGTCTTCGAGCCGCGCTAGTTTGGCCGTAGCCTTAGGTTATGCCTCTTGGTCTTATTTTACCAATAACACTTCAAACTTGTTCAAAGTGTTAGTCCCCGAGAATGATGTCATTGGCCTATAAATCGAGGGTTGTCTCTTTGAGGTCTAATGGTTTCAAAGTTAGATAGTTCGAACATGTTTTTGACGATAGTCCCCGCGTATGGGGTTGATCGTTCGAGGTGTAATTGCATCTGGCTCTTGAGCCAGTTTTCACAAGAAATCGTAAGTATGGAGCTTGTAAAGTAGAAATTTTCATTAAGGCACGAGATATCTAGTAAGAAAAAATACTTCTTTGAATAGTTCATACATGCGTACATGTATTGCCTTTAGGGCTCAAATAATCTATACGGGCACGGTTCATTCAATCGTTTGGCCCATTACAAAATTTTCCTATCGAGATCCCTTTGACACGAAGTATTTTCTATGAAAATATAACATCCGAGGGTAATGCCCCCCCCCCCCTCCCAGTATTCGAGGTTGATTGTAAAGAGACCTCAGATACTCTAAGTCAACACGAACAATGGTTGCCTCATTAAAAACCTTGCCGGAAAAACCCATTTGGGATGAAAATCAGTCAAAGGGAAAAAGAGTGCAACACGTGCTTTGAGGTCATCATCTTACTGCTTGGTAAGAACTTTGATACCTTCGCTCGAACACCTGAAAATAGGTTACTGTAAAATGTAAATGAAAAAATGAGAAGGTCATACCTTAATAATAACATCGCTTGTGGAGTGAGATGTTCCGATTATATGGTAATTGCTTTCCGTTTGTCGTGCCTAGATTGTAAGATCCCTTTTCGACGATATCAAGGACTTGATAGGGTCCTTCCCAATTTTGGGATGAGTTTTCTTTTGTTAGGGTCTCGAATGTTGAGGGTGACTTTTATCAAAACTAACTCTCCGATTCCGAAGTGGCGAAGGTTGGTCCTACGATTATAATACCTTTCGATTTGTTGCTTTTGCGCGTCCATTCGAACAAGGGTTGCTTCTCATTTCTCATCTAATAGTTCGAGGCTAGTATTCATAGCCTCGTGATTTGATTCTTTCGTTGTGTATCAAAATCTGGCGCAAGGTTACCCAACTTTGACCGGGATCAAGGCTTCGATGTCGTATACTAAGGAGAACGGCGTTGCCACCGTATTGGATTTCGATGTTGTTCAATATTCCCAAAGGACATCGGGTAGAATTTCTCTCCATTTTCCCTTGGCGTCGTTCAACCTTTTCTTCAGATTTTGAATGATTGTTTTGTTTGTTGATTCGGCCTGCCTATTTCCGCTAGGATGGTATGGTGTTGATAGGATCCTCTTTATTTTATGGTCTTCGAGAAACTTTGTTACCTTGTTACCGATGAATTGCTTTCCATTGTCACATATAATCTCGGGCAGGTACCCCGAATCAGCATATGATGTGATCCCAAATGAAGTCTATCACTTCTTTCTCTTTGACTTTATCGAAGGCATGTTCCTCAACCCATTTAGAGAAATAGTCAGTCATCAATAAAATGAATTTAGCTTTACCTGGGGCCTATGGCAGAGGGCCGACGATATCCATCCCCTATTTAGTAAATGGCCATGGGGATAGGACCGAATGAAGCTGTTCTACGGGTTGGTGGATCATTGGTTTATATCATTGAAACTTATCACATTTTTGAAGGAATTCTTTAGTATACTTATCCATATTGGCACAATAGTATCCTGCTCTGATGATTTTGTGAACTAGTGATTCGGCACCGGAATGGTTCCCAAAAGTACCCTCGTGAACTTCTCATATGACATAATCGGTATCCCCAGGTCCCGAGAATACCGCTACAGTGCACGAACATCCTCATATGCAATGTTCCATCCTCGGCCAATGCGAATTGAGCAGCTTTTGTTCGTAGAGCCCGCGATTCCTTGGGGTCCGATGGGAGCTTTCCGTTTTTCAAATACTTGATATATTTATTCCTCCAATCCCAGGTTAGACTCGTGGAGTTTATCTTAGCGTTCTTCGATCACTGATTTTGAGAGTTGGACGACAGTGCCGAGCTGATTTCATCGTCCTTGACTAATGATCCCAAATTTGCAAGTGCATCAGCTTCACTGTTCTGTTCTCGAGGTACATGCTGCAAAGTCCATTCTTTAAAATGATTTAATGTCACCTGCAGATTATCCAAATACATTTTAATTTTATCCTCTCGAACTTTGAAGGTTCTGTTTACTTGGTTTACTACCAGTAGGGAGCCGCATTTATCTTCGATGATTTACGCTCCCAAGCTTTTAGCTAGTTCGAGACCTGCAATCATGGCCTCGTACTCTGCCTCATTATTAGTCAATTTAGAAGTTTTGATAGATTGCCTAAAAGTGTTTCCCGTGGGCGGCTTTAAAACAATCCCTAACTCGGACCCTTTCACATTAGAAGCACCGTCTGTAAAAAGGGTCCACACCCCCGATGATGTACCCGATTTTAACAAAAGTTCCTTTTCGACTTCGGCTACGAGGGTTGGCGTGAAGTCGGCCACGAAGTCTGCTAAAATTTGAGACTTGATGGTCGTTCGGGATTGATATTCAGTATCATACCCACTGAGTTTGACGGCCCATTTGGCCAATCTGCCCGACAGTTTGGGCTTATGTAAAACATTACAAAGTGGGTAAGTGGTTAACACACATATTGGGTGACATTGAAAATATGGTTTTAGCTTCCTAGAGGCGCTTATTAGAGCTAGTGCCAATTTTTCTAAGTGTGGATACCGATTTTCTGCTTCTCCTAGAGTTTGACTTACATAATAAAAAGGAAATTGCGTACCTTGCTTATCTCGAACTAGGACACCACTTACCGCGATTTTCGAGACCGCTAAGTATTAGTAGAGATTTCATCTACCTTTGGAGTATGAAGCAACGGTGCGTTCGAGAGATATTGTTTTAATTCTTCTAACGCCTGTTGGCAATCCGGGGTCCAGGAGAAATTGTTCTTCTTTTTGAGTAGTGAGAAGAACCTATGGTTTCGATCTGATGATCTCGAGATGAATCGACCTAAGGCAGCTATCTGCCCTGTCAGCCTTTGCACGGCTTTAACGCTATCCACGACAGTGATGTCCTTGATAGCCTTGATTCTATCGGGGTTGATCTCGATCCCCTGATTTGACACCATGAAGCCGAGGAATTTTCTCGAACCGACCCCGAAAGAACACTTATCTAAGTTGAGCTTCATGTTGTATTTCCTCAGTATCTTGAACGTTTCCTGCAAATGTGTCAAATGGTCCTCTGCGCGCAGGGATTTAACTAGCATATCATCAATATATACTTCCATTGACTTACCTATTTGTTCTTTGATCATTTTATTTACTAGGCGTTGGTAGGTAGCACCTTCATTTTTTAGCCCAAAAGGCATTACGTTATAGCAATATATGCCATACTTAGTGATGAATGAAGTCTTTTCTTGATATTCCAGATTCATTTGAATTTAGTTGTACCCGGAATAGGCGTCGAGAAAACTAAGGATCTCGTGGCCGGCCGTGGCGTCGATCATAAGATCGATGTTAGGTAGAGGAAAAGAATCTTTGGGGAATGCCTTGTTCAAATCCTTACAATCTACACACATCCTAAGTTTGTTCCCTTTTTTAGGGACTACGGCTACATTTTCTAACCATTCGGGATATTCTACTTCCCGAATGGATCCTATTTTGAGAAGTTTTGTTACCTCGTCCTTGATGAATGCATGATTTACCTCGGACTGGGGCCTTCTCTTTTGTTTCACTGGCCTGAACTTCAAGTCCAGACTCAATCGATGTGTTGTTATCTCTGGTGGGATCCCTGTCATGTCTAAGTGAGACCAAGCAAAACAATCCATGTTATCAATAAGAAACTTAATGAGTTTCTTCCTAAGTTTGGGGGTTAACCCCGTACCCAGGTATACCTTTCATTCGGGAAGGTACTCGATCAATACAAATTGTTCCAACTCTTCAACCGTTGATTTAGTAGCGTCGGAATCTTTGGGAATAACGAAGGTTCAAGGGGTCCAATAATCTTCTTCTTCCTCCATTTCCTGCTTCTCTGATTCAGCCGAGGTTGGTGGTTGTGATTGCTATTTGGTTTCCTGCTTTCCTTTGATGTCTGATCCCTTCAACGTTGAAAGTGCTTATATCGGTGTCACCTCATCGACCGCGATCATTTCCTTTGCAGCATGCTGCTCCCCGTGTACTGTTTTCACCCCATCCGGTGTAGGGAATTTCATTATTTGGTGGAGAGTCGAAGGGATTGCCCTCATATTGTGAATCTAGGGCCTCTCGAGTAACGCGTTGTACCTCATGTAGCCCTCGATTAAATGGAACTTGGTTTCCTGGATAGTTCCAGCCACGTTCACCAGTAGTATGATCTCTCCTTTTGTTGTTTCTCTAGCCATATTGAAACCGTTCAAGACCCGAGTGCGGACACGATTTGGTCTTTTAGGCTGAGCTGCTCCACGACCCTCGATTAGATGGTATTTACCGAGCTACTTGGATCCACTAAAACACGCTTAACTTGAAATTTATTTAATAAGATAGAAATTAATAGAGCGTCTTTGTGAGGTTGAGAAATTCCTTATGCTTTCTCATCGTTGAATGATACGGTTGTTAGGTTTTAGTTTTAATGATGAAAATAATATAATTACTCTTGGTGTAGGGACTCAAGGAAAGCATCCAAGATTGAAGGAATCAATTAAAGGAACTCAAGGAAAGCATCCAAGATTGAAGGAATAATTCAAAGGCAAGGAGATCAATCCGAGATTGATTGATAAACCGAAAAGAAGCATTAAAGATCTTGCGAAATGATCAATCAAGTTGCTATTACTGGAAGGACAAAAAATTAAGGAGAAAATCTAGCGCTATCAAGACATGTAGAAGGAAAGCAATCAAGGTCCTTTAATCAAGGAAGAGCAATGGAAAATAACCTTATTCTTGGAAAGAATCAATTTCTTTCCAAGGATCAAATCTGGGTTGGCAAATCTCTTGGCCTCCTACAAAGTATTTATACACATTCTTAAGCCTTAGAGAAATATACTTTGATTGAACCAAATACCCTATCTTTGTTCTACTGCAAACAAACAGTGTAGCTCTACTAGATCTGTTGTGTAACAAGTTAGAGAAGAAAGAGAGAACAACTGTCACGACCCCAAACACTTAGTCGTGATGGCTCCTGTCGTGGAATCAGGCAAGCCACCCATTTCGTTGAATCAAAGTTTGTTTTTCAGAAAATTTACAAATTCAGAAGCAAAAGTATCGATAATAATCCATTTTGAAAGTCTAACATCATTAAAACACAGTTTAAAATTCAATCCCGATCTAGTGTCATAATAGTGTATGGAGAAAACAGAATACAATAGGAAGATAAAGAAGGAGAAATCGAGGCTGCGATCGCCAGCTGCTACCTCGAAGACTCCTGGGAACTCTGTCAGCCAATCAACCACTGCTACCGGGCCTCGATGAACCTGGATCTGCACACAAGGTATAGAGGGTAACGTGAGTACACCAACTCAAAAGTAACGAACCCAAACTATGGGCTGAGAGGTAGTGACGGACCAAACCTTAGCAATTACAATAAACAGCATACAGAATTTAGACATGTCCACAGTTTATTAGAAAATAAATAAAATATGCCAAGTATGACCAGTATACTCTACATGCCAATATATATATATATATATATATATATATATATATATATATATATATGTGTGTGTGTGTGTGTGTGTGTGTGTGTGTGTGTGTGTGTGTGTGTGTGTGTGTGTGTGTGTGAAACCAGTGTGGAGATGCACACAATACTGTATATGGCTCTCAGGCCCAGGGAAGATCCATCCCTCAATGTACATGATCACCGATGACCGTAGTCACTCGGTACTGAGGAAAAAGGCCAATCCAGCCCCATAGAGAAGATCCATCTCTGGAATACAAAATTCGGACAAGATCCATGTCCAGGGTCGATCCATCCCTCACATAACATCAACTTCGGACAAGATCCATGTCCAGGGAAGATCCATCCCTCAATATCAATGCGCTCACTGGGGTGTAAAGACTCCGGAGGGGATCCTATAAGCCCAAGCGCTATACCAAGCAAACGAAGACATGATCAGAGTATCGCTACGGTGTGCAGTCCGATCTCATAACTGTCTCAATAACAGGCTCTCGGCCTCACTCAGTCATTACTCTGTAGTCTCGCTCACATGACCTCACAAATGCATGAATTAGCCTGAAACAATGATAAATATATATAACTATCAATTACCGAGACTGAGGCATGAAATGATATGCTCTGACGGAACTGAGTATATGAAATCAAATAAACACATAAGGAGACAGTGATATACGACCACTCGGGTCTCAGCATTTTGGCGTGAAGCCCTAGCATTTGACTTCACATGATTTCTAGCATGTTCACATTAACTACATCAATAAAAGTGTGGATATCAATGAGTAATAGTTACTAGACTGTGACATGAGATGAGCCAAACACAAATCACTCAGTGCACGCACGCACGCCCGTCACTTGGCATGTGTGTCACCTCAATTATAGTCATATATCATATAGTTCGGGGTTTCGAACCCTCATAACCAAGTTTGGAAACGCTACTTACCTCAAAACTGGCTAAAATCCTAGCCCACGGTGCCTTTGCCTCTAGACTCGGCCTCTGATTGCTCCAAATCTACCAAAAATTAGATTTATATCATTATTATGTGCTAAGGAACGAAGCCCATTCGAAAATTATCAAAATTAGCAAAAAATCCCGAAATTGGCCAAACCCGACCCTCGAACCCACATCTCGGAATTTGATAAAAAGACAAAACTAGAATCCTTATTCCCCCAGGAGTCTATCATATCAAATTCATCAAAATCCGACCTCAATTGCCCACTCAAATCACCGAAGGAAATTCTCAAACTTTCCTCCCATTTTTCCCCAATTTCCACCCTAAATTTTTCAAATTAAATGATGAAATTCAAGACTAAATCATGAAATTAAACCAAATGTGAGTGAAGAATACTTACCCCAATAACTCCACTGAAAATCCCCTCAAATTTCATCTTCTCCCGAGCTCTCTAATGGCTTTTATGATTTTTGACTTAAAACCCTCGATTTTGAATTTAAAAGATTCTGCCCAGCTGCCCTTTCCTTAGTGTGGTCGCACGAAATGCCACGCGTTCGCGAAGCACTGACCCTACTCGCTCCACGCGTTCGCTCCCTTCCTCACGCGTTCGCACTGCTCACCCGCTCAGCCCCTTCACGCGCCTCAGCCTCTATGCGTTCGCACAGCCCTCTCACGCGTTCGCATAGCACACTGGACACCCCCTCACGCGATCGCGGCCGCATAGAACAAAAATAATGCTTCTAAAAATAAGACTATGTGATCGCGTACATACCCCCGCGATCGCATAGAAGAGCACCAGAACCTTCACACCAGCAAAATCTGCAATCTTTCCAAGTCCGAAATGGTCTGTTAACCTCCCGAAACTCACCCAAGGCCCTCGGGACCCCAACCAAGCATGCCAACACATCCCATAACCTTATTCAAACTTAGTCTAGCCTTCGAAACACCCAAAAAAACGCCAAAACACCAAATTCACCTCGGATTCAAGCCTGTGAACTTAGAAACTTCTAAATTTCGCCAATGATGCCGAAACCACCCAAAACACGTCCGATTAATCTGAAAATTTGCATACACATCCAAAATGACACTATGAACCTGTTCCAACTTCTAGAAATCCATTCCGACCCCGATAGCTAATTTTCCACTGCCGACCGGAATTAGCCAAAAACTCAATTTCACCAATTCAAGCCTAATTCTACTCTGGACCTCAAAATCACATTTCGAACACACTCCTAAGTCCCAAATTACCTAACGAAGCTATCCGAGCCATAAAATCCACATTCCGAGGTCTTTTACCTATAAGTCAACTCCTGGTTTACTTTTTTAACTATTAAGCCCTTTTAAGAGACTAAGTGTCTCAATTCTCACCACGACCACTTCGAACCCAAACCAACAGACCCAACACATTATGAATAGGTTAAATAACATATGATAAAGCTGAAACAGGGGAAACGAGGCTAATCTCACGGAACGACCGGTCGGGTCGTTACATTCTCCCCCTCTTAAACAAATGTTCGTCCTCGAATGGGTCTAGAAACATACCTGGAGTCTCAAATAAGTGAGGATATCTTCTCTGCATCTTCCGCTCGGTCTTCTAGGTGTCCTCCTCCACCGGCTGCCCTCTCCACTGCACCTTTACTAAAGCTATATCCTTAGACCTCAACCTTCTAACCTGTCGACCTAAAATAGCCACTGTCTCTACCTCATAAGACATATCACCCTCTAGCTGAATTGAGTTGAAGTCTAAAACATGAGACTGGGCCATCTGGAGTACCTTAAAAGGCCCAATGAACAGGGGACTCAACTTGCCCCTCTTCCAAACCGCATAACACCTTTCCTAGGTGACACCTTCAGTAGAACCTTCTCCCCAACCATAAAAGACACATCCCGGACCTTCTGGTCCGCATAACTCTTCTGCCTAGACTGCGTCGTGCGAAGCCGCTCCTGAATCAACTTCACCTTATCCAACATATTCTGAACCAAATCTGTGCCTAATAGCCTAGCCTCACTCGGCTCAAACCAACCAACCAGAGATATACACCTCTTCCCATACAAAGCCTCATACGGAGCCATCTGGATACTCGACTGATAACTATTATTATATGCAAACTCCGCGAGTGGCAGAAACTGGTCCCATGAACCCCCAAAATCAATGACATAAGCACGCAACATGTCCTCCAGAATCTAAATAATGCGCTCTGACTGCCCGTCAGTATGAAGATGAAATGCGGTGCTCAACTCGACCTGAGTACCCAACTCTCTCTGCACGTCCCTCCAAAATTGAGATGTGAACTGAGTACCTCTGTCACAAATGATAGAAACTGGAACACCATGCAACCGGACAATCTCTATGATATAAATCTCAGCTAACAGCTTCGAAGAATAAGTAGTACTAAAAGGAATGAAGTGCGCGGACTTGGTCAACCGATCCACAACAACCCATATAGCATCGAACCTCCTCGAAGTACGTGGGAGCCCAACTACAAAGTCCATGGTGATCCGCTCCCACTTCCACTCCGGAATATCCAACCTCTGATACAACCCACCTTGTCTCTGGTGCTCATACTTGACCTGCTGACAGTTGAGACACCGATCCACAAACTCAACAATATCCTTCTTCATCCGCCTCTACCAATAATGATGTCTCATATCCTGATACATCTCCGCGACACCCGGATGGTTGGAATACCGCGAGCTATAGGCCTCTGCTAGAATCAACTGTCGAAGCCCATCCATATTGGGCACACAAATCCGACCTTGCATACTCATAAACCCATCATCACCAACCACTACATCACTTGCATCATCTCGCCGGACCCTGTCTTGAAGAACGAGCAAGTGTGGGTCATCATACTGGCGCTCTCTGATCCGGTCATAAAGAGAAGACCTGGAGGCTACACGAGCCAATACCCGGCGGGGCTATAATAGGTCCAATCTCACCAACTGGCCCGCTAAGGCCTGAACATCACGTGCTAATGGTCTCTCTGCTGCTGGGAGATATACTAGACCTCCCTGACTCTCTGCTCTACGACTCAAGAAATTGGCCACTACATTGGCCTTCCCCGGATGGTATAGAATAGTGATATCATAGTCCTTGAGAAGCTCCAACCATCTCCTCTGACGCAAATTCAAATCCTTCATCTTAAACAGATGTTGCAGACTACGGTGATCAGTAAAAAACCTCACAATGCACACAGTACAAATAATGAGGCCAGATCTTCAAGGAGTGAACAATGACTACTAGCTCGAGATCATGTATGGGATAATTCTTCTCGTGAGTCTTTAACTGGTGTGAGGCGTAGGCAATCACTTAACCCTCCTGCATCAAAACACAACCAATGCCTATCCTCGAGGCATCATAATATACGGTATAAGAACCTAAAGCTGATGGCAATACTAGTACTGGAGCTGAGGTCAATGCACTCTTGATCTTCTGAAAGCTCTCCTCATGCTTGTCCGACCACCTGAATGGAGCACCCTTCTGGGTCAATTTGGTCAAGGGCGAAGCAATAGAAGAAAAACCCTCCACAAAGCGACGGTAATATCCCGCCAAACCAAGGAAGCTCTTAATCTCTGTAGCTGAGGATGATCTGGGCCAACTCTGCACCGCCTCTATCTTCTTCGGATCAACCTGAATACCCTCACTGGACACCACGTGCCACAAGAAAGATACTGAGCCAAGCCAAAACTCACACTTGGAGAACTTTGCATAAAGGTTATCCTCCCTCAGTCTCTGCAATAAAACTCTCAAATGTTGAGTGTGCTCCTCCTGACTACGAAAACATACCAAGATGTCATCAATGAACACAATAACAAAGGAATCCAAGTACGGCTGAAACACGTTGTTCATCAAATGCACGAACGCTGCTGGGGCATTGGTCAGCCCAAAAGACATCACTATAAACTCATAGTGACCATAACGAGTCCTAAAAGTTGTCTTGGGTATATCAGAATCCCGAATCTTCAGCTGATGATACCCGGATCTCAAATCAATCTTAGAGAACACCCTAGCTCCCTGAAGCTGGTCAAAAAAATCATCAATATGAGGCAAAGGATACTTATTCTTGAATGTAACCTTGTTCAACTGCATGTAGTCAATGCACATTCTCATGGAACCATCCTTCTTCTTTACAAAAAACACTGGTGCACCCGAAGGTGACACACTAGGCCGAATGAACTCCTTATCTAGAAGTTCCTGAAATTGCTCTTTTAATTTTTTTTAACTCCACCTGTGCCATACGATACGGTGGAATGGAGATAGGCTGAGTTCCCGGCACCAAATTAATACCAAAATCAATATCCCTGTCAGGTGGCATACCTGGCAGGTCAGCAGGAAACACGTCCGGAAAATCACAGACCACAGGAACATAATCAATAGTGGGAGTCTCAACACTGACATCCCTCACAAAAGCCAAATATGATAAACACCCTTTATCTACCATACGATGATCCTTCAGGTAAGAAATCACCCTACTAGGCACATACTCAACAGAACCTCTCCACTCGCCCTCGGAAATCCTGGCATTGCTAAGGTCGCAGTCTTAGCGTGACAATCAAGAACTGCATGACACGGATAAAGCTAATCAATGCCCAATATCACATCAAAATCAACCATGCTAAGTAATAACAGATCCACTCGGGTCTCTAGACCCTAATAGATATCACACACGACCGATACACACGGTCTACAATAATAGTATCGCCCACCGGAGTCGACACATGAACGGATGTAACGAAGGACTCATGGGGCATATCCAGAAAATGGGCAAAGTATGATGAAACATAAGAATATGTGGAACCAGGATAAAATAAGACTGAAGCATCTCGGTGATAAACTGAGATAATACTTGTAATCACTGCATCTGAGGCCATAGCATCTGGTCTAGCTGGAAATGCATAAAAACGATCCTGACCTCCACCTGATCGACCTCCCCCTCTAGGGCGGCCTCTAGCTGATTGACCCCCACCCCTAGCTGCCTGGGTGGGTGGTGTAGTAACTGGTGCTAAAGCTGAAGGCTGGCTCCTCTACTGGAATGAACCACCTGAAAGACGGGGACAAAATCTCTTGATATGACCCGGATCACCACACTCAAAGCAATCTCTCTCGGCAAATGACGGTGGGGACTAAAGGGAACCCCTAGAACCAGAATAACCACTAAAAGAACCATGCGCCGAGGAACCTTGAACTGATGGTGTCCAAGATGAACTCTGAGCTGGAAGAGCACTGAATGAGAAACGGCCCGGATGAGAGCTGCGGGGACCATGCCCCGATGAGGCACCACTGTAGGCTGGGCGGACTGGCTCAGGAGGCCTAAATGAACGGCCTCTGTTGTGCTGAGACTGACCACCTGAATGAACACCACCAAAACTACCAGATCCTCGAGGCTTCTTGGCCTCCCTCTCGACTCGCTCCTGGCGCCAGATACCCTCTCCTTGGTCAGAAAAATCCGAAGTTGATAACTGAGGCCATTAACGAACCTCCTAGTCCTCTCCCTATATGTGGGAACTAGCCAAATATCATGACGGGCTAACTCGGAGAACCTTATCTCATACTGCATCACGGTCATGTCCCCCTGATGCAGTTGCTCAAACTCCCTGCACAGCTCCTCCCTGCAGGACTTTGGTACATACTTCTCCAAGAAAAGAATGGAGAACTGATTCCAGGTAAGGGGCGTTGCATCAACAGGTCTACGCCTCTCATAGGCCTCCCACCAAGCGAGTGCAGCTCTTGAAAACTTGAAGATAGTAAATGCAACCCCACTGGCCTCCAATATCCCTGATGTTAGAAGAATCCTCTGACCCTTGTCTAAGAAGCCCTGGGCATCCTCGCCCTCTGTACCACTGAAAGTCATAGGCTAAAATCTACTAAATCTCTCCAACATGCGATGCTCATCGTCTGCCAAAGCGGGGACCGCAAAATCTTGGGTTGGGGCAACCGGCTGGACTGAAGCTGCCCCTGGTGTCTGAAGCCCCTGGGTAACTTGCTCAGGTGTCTGGGCAGCTGGAGTCTGAGTGCCTCCCCCGGCCTGAGAATTAATGGCAGTAGTAGACATAGCGACTTCCTGTGCAAGACTGGTGCACACAGTCAGAATTTGAGCAAAAGTCTCCTGAAGACCCGGAATCACAATAGGCATTGTTGGTGCCTGAGCCTGTCCCGCTGGAATATCAGGGGCGGGGACCTGATCCTGAACAATATGAGGGTCCATAGGTACTGCCCCGGCTGCTGCGCGGGCTGGACCCCTCCCTCTACTACGGCATTGACCATGGCCTCGACCTCTCACTGGTCCAGATGGTGTCTGGTCACCCCGATCGGTAGAAAGAGTCCTCACCATCTGTGAGAGAATGAAAACAACAGAAGTTTAGTTCCAGGAATCAACAGGTTCGCACGACAGAATTCAAGAATGTGAGATTTTTCCTAAGGGTTATGTAGCCTCTCGAAGATAAGTACAGACGTCTCCGTACCCATCCGCAAGACTCTACTAAACCTGCTCATGACTTGTGAGACCTATTTAACCTAGAGCTCTGATACCAACTTGTCACAACCCCAAACACTTAGTCGTGATGGCGCATGTCGTGGAATCGGGAAAGCCACCCATTTCATTGAATCAAATTTTGTTTTTCAGAAAATTTATAAATTCAAAAGCAAAAGTATCGATAATAATCCATTTTGAAAATCTAACATCATTAAAACACATTTTAAAATCCAATCCCAATCTAGTGTCACCAAGTCACGAGCTACTATAATTACAATGCCGCAATGTAAAGTTGGCATAATTGTGTCTGGAAAAAATAGAATACAATAGGAAGATAAAGAAGGAGAAATCAAGGCTGCGATCGCCAGCTGCTACCTCGAAGACTCCTGGGAACTTTGTCAGCCAATCAACCACTGCTACCAGGCCTCGATGAACCTGGATATGCACACAAGGTGCAGGGGGTAACGTAAGTACACCAACTTAGAAGTAACGAACCCAAACTATGGGTTGAGAGGTAGTGACGTACTAAACCTCAGCAATTACAATAAACAGCGTACAGAATTTAGACATGTTCACATTTTATCATAAAATAAACAAAATATGGCAAGTATGACCACTATACTCTAAATGCCAATATATATGAAACCAGTGTGGAGATGCACACAGTGCTCACAACCCTCGCACAGAAGTCCATTCAGTACTGTATATGGCTCTCAGGCCTAGGGGATATCCATCCCTCAATGTACATGATCACTGATGACCGTAGCCACTCAATACTGAGGAACAAGTCCAATCTAGCCCCACGGAGAAGATCCATCTCTGGAATACAACATTCGGACAAGATCCATGTCCAGGGACGATCCATTCCTTACATAACATCAACTTCGGACAAGGTCCATCTCCAGGGAAGATCCATCCCTCAATATCAATGCACTCACTAGGGTGTAAAGACTCCGGAGGGGCTCCTATAAGCCCAAGCGCTATATCAAGCCAACGAATGGATGATCAGAGTATCATTGCGGTGTGCAGTCCGATCTCATAACTATCTCAATAATAGGCCTCGGCCTCACTTAGTCATTACTCTCTAGTCTTGCTCACATGAGCTCACAAATGCATGAATTAGCCTGAAACAATGATAAATATATAAAACTATCAATTACTGACGCTGAGGCATTAAATGATATGCTATGACGGGACTGAGTATATGAAATAAAATAACACATAAGGAGATAGTGATATACGACCACTCGGGTCTCAGCATTTTCGTTGTGAAGCCCTAGCATTTGACTTAGCATGATTTCTAGCATGTTCACATTAACTACATCAATAAAAGTTCGGATATCAATCTGTAATAGTTACTAGACAGTGCCATGGGATGAGCCAGGACACAAATCACTCGGTGCACGCCCGCACGCATGTCACTTGGCATGTGCGTCACCTTAATTATAGTCATATATCATATAGTTCGGGGTTTCGAACCCTCAGAACCAAGTTTGGAAACGTTACTTACCTCAAAACCGGCTAAAATCCTATTCTACAATGCCTTTGCCTCTAGACTCGGCCTCTGATTTCTCCTAATCTACCAAAAATCAGATTTATATCATTATTATATGCTATGGAACGAAGCTCATTCGAAAATTATCAAAATTAGCCAAAACTCCCGAAATTGGACAAACCCGACCCCCAAGCCCACGTCTCGGAATTCGATAAAAATCATAAAACTAGAATTCTTATTCCCCCACGAGTCTACCCATATCAAATTCATCAAAATCCGGCCTCAATTGCCCACTCAAATCACCAAAACAATTCTCAAACTTTCCTCCCATTTTTCCCCAATTTCCACCCTAATTTCTCAAATTAAATGATGAAATTCAAGACTAAATCATGAAATTAAACCAAATATGAGTGAAGAATACTTACCCCAATAACTCCACTGAAAATCCCCTCAAATTTCACCTTCTCCCGAGCTCTCTAATGGCTTTTATGATTTTTGACTTAAAACCCTCGATTTTGAATTTAAAAGATTATGCCCAGCTGCCCTTTCCTTAGTGCGGTCGCATGAAATGCCACGCGTTCGCGAAGCACTGACCCTACTCGCTCCACGCGTTCGCTCCCTTCCTCACGCGTTCGCACTGCTCACCCGCTCAGCCCCTTCACGTGCCTCAGCCTCTACGCGTTCGCACAGCCCTCTCACGCGTTCGCATAGCACACTGGCCACCCCCTCACGCGATCGCGGCCGCATAGAACAAAAATAATGCTTCTAAAAATAAGACTATGTGATCGCGTACATACCCCCGCGATCGCATAGAAGAACACCAGAACCTTCACACCAGCAAAATCTGCAATCTTTCCAAGTCCGAAATGGTCTGTTAAACTCCCGAAACTCACCCAAGGCCCTCGGGACCCCAACCAAGCATGCCAATACATCCCATAACCTTATTCAAACTTAGTCAAGCCTTCGAAACACCCAAAACAACGCCAAAACACCAAATTCACCTCGGATTCAAGCCTGTGAACTTAGAAACTTCTAAATTTCGCCAATGATGCCGAAACCACCCAAAACACGTCCGATTAATCTGAAAATTTGCATACACATCCAAAATGACACTATGAACTTGTTCCAACTTCTGGAAATCCATTCCGACCCCGATAGCTAATTTTTCACTGCCGACCGAAATTAGCCAAAAACTCAATTTCGCCAATTCAAGCCTAATTCTACTCCGTACCTCAAAATCTCATTACGAACACACTCTTAAGTCCCAAATCACCTAACTAAGCTATACGAGCCATAAAATCCACATTCCGATATCTTTTACCTATAAGTCAACTCCCGGTTGACTTTTCCAACTATTAAGCCCTTTTAAGAGACTAAGTGTCTCAATTCTCACCACGACCACTCCGAACCTGAACCAACCGACCCAACACATCATGAATAGGTTAAATAACATATGATAAACCTGAAACAGGGGAAACGGGGCTACTCTCACGGAACAACAGTCGGGTCGTTACAACAACACTGAGGAGGCATAAAGAAATGAGTGACATATAAACTGAGCCATTAGTGTAAACCACACCATTCACGATTGTATTCAAGAAACTCATTCACTGAAAGAGAACTCCCTTGCAACCCAAAGGGACTGGACTAGGATTCACATTGAATCCGAACTAGTTTACAAATTCTGGTGTCTTTAAATCCTGCACTTTATTTCTACATATTAAATTTTGTTCTTCCTATTATCTCGTTATTACATCTTGTCGACTAATTAGAAAACTAGTCAACTAGTAGCGATTAAAATATAAAATTAACAATTCACCCCTCTTGTACTTTCAATTGGTATCAGAGCAAGGCTCACACTTTTTCTTTTGCTTAACAGCTTGTGAGAAAGATTATGGCAAATCAAGTTATTGTCGGAGCTCTCTTTCAGGAAGGAACATCGAAAGTGATGCCAACATACTTAAATGGACAAAATTTCTCTCACTGGAAAGTATGTATGGAAATATATGCAAAGTCTTATGATGTCAAGGTTTGGAGAGTTATCAAAAATGGGAATTGCACATTGGTTGTTGATGCTTAACCACCTGCTAAACTTGAAGATATAGATGAATATACTGATGAACAATCGGCGGTTGTGCAAGTTAATGCTAAAGAAAGAAATCTGCTTTATAATGCTATAAGTGGTGAGGAATACGAGAAAATCTCCAGTTGTGATACAGCCAAAGAGATCTGGGATAAACTTGAAGTCACTTATGAAGAAACCGGTAAAGTGAAAGAAACCCATATCAACATGTTGGTCCATGACTACGAACTTTTCTAGATGAAAGAAGGAGAATCTATTGAAGAAATAATTGCCAGATTTAGAAAAATCATTAGTGATCTGAAAGCTTTTGGAAAACCCTACTCAAGTGGTGATCAAGTTAGAAAAATTCTGACAAGTCTGCCCACTACTTGGCAGACAAAGGTAGTTACCCTTGAGTCACAGGATTTGAACAAATTATCGTATGATGAACTTTGAGGAGAACTTATAGATTTCGAGAAAACTCATCTCAAGAAAAGAAGAAGAAAACGGTTGCGTTCAAGGCTACAACTGAAAGAACAGGCAATGGCATTGATGACGACCCTGAAGCTCTTCAAGAAGAAATTGCCATGGTATCAAGGAACATGGATGGTTTAATGAGGAGATACAGGAATACAAAAAAAAAGGCAGATTACATCTAAGCGAACTACGCAATACAATGAACAAGACAAAAATGATGGCAAATGCTATGAATATGGAAGATGTGGGCATGTTCAAGCTGAATCTCCTGAACTTAAAAGAAAGGTCTCCAGAGGTTTTAAAAAGAACAAATCATTTGGAAGCTGGAGTGATGAACACAGTTCAGAACACGAATAGATAGCAAATTTATGCTTCATGACAATTTTGGAAAATGACATGAACGAGCTCTCAGGATGATGGATAGACGAGGACATTTCAAATGATGATTGCAAAGATGACAACGAGAATTGTTAAATGGCACGAGGTGAAACAAGCGAGGAAAGACCTTATAACTGTGAAAGATGTAATGAATTGCAGGATATTATTGACCTTACTTTGAAAGAGTCTCAAAAGATGATGAATGAAATAAAGAGACTCAAAAGAGAAATAAAATACTGGAAACTCAAGCTTGACGTATGCAAAATTGAAAAAGAAGTACTTCAAGATGAATTTGATGAATTGCAAATGCAACTCAATGGCATGCGCAAATCTACTAGTCATAGTTCTTTAAAGTCGAACCAGGCGACTTACAAGTCAACTAGAGAAGGACCAACCAGAATAGAGTCCACTAGTACTAACCCCAAATGGGAGATCCAAAAATGGATCAAGTCCTACGTGTCACTACTGCAATAAAAGTGGACACAAATATTCCTTTTGTCGATTTCGTAAGTCAAATGTCTTAGGATGGATTTGGAAACCCAAAAATAATAAATCCAGTAATACTAACCAACAAGGACCGAAGCAAGCTTGGGTACCTAAAAGGAAGTGATAATTATGTTTTGCAAGAACACCACAGAAGGAGTCGCAAAGGAAAATGGTACTTGGATAGTGCGTGTTCCAGTCACATGACAGGTGACAAAAACCTATTTAAAGAAGTTACAAAAATAGATGGAAGAAATGTCAAATTTGGTGATGACTCAAAAGGAATGATAGTCGGTACCGGAAATAGTGCCTTTCAATAACAACTATGATATCACTGAAGTTTATCTTTTTGACGGACTTAACTACAATCTTCTAAGTATAAGTAAGCTATGCGACTCAGGGTATGAAGTAAAGTTCAAGAAAACAGGTTGTGCTATTGAAGATGAGACATGTAAAATAATCCTCCCAGGTAAAAAGTATGGAAATATCTATACTCTTGATGGTTTTGAAAATATAGATGGTCATATTTGCTTAACGTCCATATCTGATGATCTGTGGTTATGGAATAAGAAACTTGGTCATGCAAGCATGCATTTGATAGAAAAACTTTCCAAGCATGATTTAGTTATTGGTTTACCCAAACTCAATTTTTCTAGAAATCATGTATGTGATGCTTGTCAGATTGGTAAACAAACTAGAAATTCTTTCAAAAGCAAAGATGTAGTATCCACTTCAAAACCCTTGCAATTGCTTAATATGGACTTATTTGGACCTACTGGCATTGCTAGCATAGGAGGAAAATGATATGCATTTGTTATTGTTGATGATTAATCACGTTTTACTTGGGTGATTTTTCTATCTCACAAAGATGAAGCTTTAAAAAATTTCGAGATCTTCTGTAAAAAGGTCAAAAGAGAAAAGGGATATCTTATTACAACTATTCAAAGTGATCACGGAGGAGAATTTGAAAGCAGAGCATATGAAGATTTCTGCAATGATCAAGGATATACTCACAATTCCTCTGCTCGAAGGTCACCCCAACAGAATGGAGTTGTTGAACGGAAAAATAGGACCTTGCACGATATGGCAAGAACTATGTTACTAGAATATTCACTGCCAAATCACTTCTGGGAAGAAGGAGTAAGTACAACTTGTCACATTCTCAACAGATGTCTCATAAGACCCATCCTGAAGAAGACTCCCTATGAACTGTGGAAGGGTAAATGACCCAATATAAGTTACTTTCATCCTTTTGGAAGCAAGTGTTTCATTCATAATAATGGTAAGGACAATCTTGGAAACTTTGATCCAAGAAGTGACGAAGGTATTTTTCTAGGTTATTCATTGAATAGTATATCCTTTAGAGTTTATAATAAATGCACATTAGTGTAGAAGCGCCAGTACATGTTTTCTTTGATGAGAATAACACTTCGGCCGAGAAAGGAATTACTGCAGATGATGAAAATCGAACTCAGGAAATGCAAGGGACAAGCAAATCTCAAGAGTTGACTAATAAACTTGATGGTGTGATAGAGTCAACTAATGAAATCGGCAACAGTCAATAAGAACCTCCAAAGGAGTCATCTACTCATACAGCTCGTCCCAATGAATGGAGAAGTGAACCAGAATATCCTCAAAAGTTCATCATAGGGAATCCAAGCGAAGGAATGAATCCAAGCTATCAAGACTTGTAGAAGGAAAGCTATTAAAGTCCTTTAATCAAGGAAGAGCAACGACAAATAACTTTATTCTTGGAAAGAATCAATTTTTTTCTGAGGATCAAATCTCATGGGTTGGCAAATCTCTTCAGCAACGGCCTCCTACAAAGTATTTATACACATTCTTAAGCCTTAGAGAAATATACTTTGATCGAACATAATACCATCTCTTTGTTCTACTGCAAACAAACAGTGTAGCTCTACTAGACCTATTGTGTAACAAGGTACAAAAGAAAGAGAGAACAACATTGGTGAGGCATTGTATCAAAAAGAAATGAGTGACATAGAAACTAAGCCATTGGTGTAAACCGCACCATTCACGATTGTACTGAAGAAACTCATTCACTGAAAGAGAACTCCCTTGAATCCCAAGGGGACTGTACTAGGATTCACATTGAATCCGAACCAGTATAAAATTCCGGTGTCTTTAATTCCTGCACTTTATTTCTGCATATTAAATTTTAATCTTCATATTATCTCGTTATTACATCTAGTCGACTAATTAGAAAACTAGTCAACTAGTAGCGATTAAAATATAAAAATTAACAATTCACCCCCCTCTTGTACTTTCAACGGTGCCTTCTGGTTCGTAATCTCGGGTCCATTTTTCCCTTATAATTGATACCTTAGTGCGTTTGAACACAGGCCCTTGTGGAATATTGACCCCGCATACGATCATATGGATCACATGTTGCGGCTCTTCCTCTTTATTTTTCCTGTTGTTGTCCCTTTCTCTAAAATGATTCTTGGCTCGATCACTTAAGAAATCTAGAAGGTGACCATCGTTGAATAGATGGGATACCCCCTCTCTTAATTGTCTACAATCCTCGGTTCTGTGGCCATGTGTGCCGTGATATTTACACATCATATTGGTGTTTCTTTGGGAAGGATAGGTCTATATATGCCTGGGCCATTTAGTATCTTTGATTCTTCTTATTGCCAATACAATACCTGATGCGTTGACATTAAAATTATACTCCGACAATTGAGGCACCTCTGTGGGATCGGCATGCTTATCAAAATTGCTTTTGCTCATAAGTCCCCGATAATTCTGTCCTCGATCATTTCTTTGATCATTTCGGGCGAAATTACATCCAGGACCACCGTTCCTGCGATCTGCGATGTATGGTTGATATCGGTCTTTGTTCGATCGAGGTTCCCTATCGATATCCCTCTGATTTTTTGTTACGGACCTGTTTGGATATACGGAAACAAAAGGAGTTCCTAATTGGTCATTCTAGACCCAGATCTTCGATTGGTACCGATTATGTACATCGGCCTAGGTCACCACCGGATATTCAATCAAATTTTTCTTCAGTTGGCGTGATGCATCGAACTTAATTCATTCAACTCCTGAGTGAAACCTTGAACGGCCCAATCATCTGTGACTGGTGGAAAATCCATGTGTTCCATTTGAAATCGAGACACGAATTCCCTCAGTATTTCATTATCCTTCTGTTTTACTTTGAAAGGGTCTGATTTCCTCGTCGCAACCTTTATGGACCCGGCATGTGCCTTTACGAAAGAGTCTACTAACATGGAAAATGATTCAATGGAATGTGGCGGTAGATTATGGTACCAAATCATTTCCCCCTTCGATAGAGTCTCTCCTAACTTCTTCAATAAAACAGATCCAATCTCATCATCTTCAAAATTGTTAGCTTTGATGGCACATGTATAGGAGGTGACATGCTCGTTGGGATCGGTGATCCCATTGTACTTAGGTATATCCGGCATATGAAACTTTTTGGGAATGGGCTTCGGAGATGCACTTGGAGGAAACGTCTTCTGTACAAATTTCTTCGAATCTATCCCTTTCAAAATTGGCGGTGCCCCCGGTATCAGATAAACTCGGGAGCTGTATGTTCCCATTTTCTTATCATTTGCTTCAATTTTCTTCTCTCCCGACTCAATTTGTTTGGTGAGCTCCTCAATCATTTTCATTATTGTAGGATCAGTCCCCGGTTCGTTATTATTAGACCTCTCTGGTACTAGCTCGATACGGCGGGTGGCTTCCGGTTCGACCCCACTCGGAGTTCTATGTTCATTTTGTAGTTGTGCAATAAAGGCTTGTTGAGCTTGTAGTATTTTGAATATTACCTGGAGACTGATTCCTCCATCTCCTCTGCCCTGTGCACCTTGGCCACCAGATCGTCTTTCTCTGCGTACACACTCTTCGGGGTCTGCGCCTAGGTTCGCATTCAAAGCAATGTGCGAACTGACATTGACTGGGATGTCAACTGGTGCTCCCCCGAGATCAACTTGTGGCACCTCGACCCCTGGAGCAATTACATTGTCGTTTTCCCTGTGGAATCTGAGGCCATTATCACCATGAGTGGGTGCGTTTTGTGAGTTTGACATGTTTTTGACCTGAAAGCAAATTACTCTACAAGAACAAGAATAAAATAGTGTGTGTTATCAGAATCGGTATTGAATAATCACTATTATCTTTAGGCCCACGGTGGGTGCCAAACTGTTTACCCTAAAATTCGGATAACAATTAAACTTATATTATGGTTTTAAGGATATGTGATTTCACCCAATAATAATTATTAAACGAGAAAGCAATTGACTGAATTAAACTATAAAATAAATCAAACCAGTATGCAATCTGAACCTCGACCTCAAATTGATGTATTCTCGAGGTGATAGGAGCACGATAAATATAAAGATAGAACAATTCTGATGAACAGTAAGTAAAGCAATAAGCAAGAAATAAATTATTGTATATTTTTTTCTCAGTGAGCCATGATTATTACAAATGACTGGAATTCCTCCTTATATAGAGGAATCCTAATTAAGTTATACTTCTAATTACAATAGGAAATTATATAAACAGCTGATTAACAGCTATAGATTTGATTCGTTCCGAGATTCACGCCATGATTCTTGACCAATTGCGGATATCTCGCCTTTTCCGTTACAAGGCTATCCCGATATTACTCGAAGTTTATCTCTTCTGGCCTCGATTGATATTGAACTCTATCTAGAAAGAGGATTTGATTTCGGACTCAACGTCTTAGCTCTTCGATGCAACGTCCCAATCTCGATCAAATAGCAAAATCGGGTAGCCCCGATTTCTACCGTATACAAAGTGTGAATAAACACTTGATACAATATGAGCCATTGCAAAAGGTAAGTTAAGACAAAATACATAACCCAAGAGAGGTTACACATAATATAAATATGAGCATGGACTGACGAGTAGTTAGTAGTTCAATTTGGAAGAGCCTAGTCATTGCTAGACAAGAGGTCTCAGTAAATCCATCGATCATGCAAGATAAATTGGTGAAACCCAGCATAGGAAATTCAGTCTTGCAGAAACAACATCGTAATCCTTGAGAAATATTCAGATAGGAGTTGGGGTAGTAAAAGGTACCATATAAGTGTTATGGAAATAAAAGAGAGAGTGCCACTAAAGAGATAATAAAACTTTGAGTTCAGAAGTATCCCTACGCACACAAAGGCACGGAGGTATGTCACTAAGGATATTTATAGGTGAGTAAGAACATCAAAAAAAAATTCGGGTATACGATGTAATAAGCTCATAACTTTATAAGAGTCAGAGGGTTTCCCCAAAGTAGTACAACGAAAGACTAGATGAGGAAATAATGAAGAAGGCTTCAACCTAAGCATAATAACTTGAAGAAGAAATTGTCTTGTAACAGAAGTCTCACTACAATATTGTATGCACTCCATAGGAAAGTGGAATCTATCGTGGCTAATGAACGAGAAGTAAAAATCGAAAGGAATATTCGAGATCATATGAGTTGCACAAAAATTCCAGCATGCGTGGGAACTAAGGTAAGCCGGGTATTCATACAACATGTGGCAGAAAGGCCAGGAAAAGTAATTGCTAACGTTTAAAGAAAGCTGAGAAGGAGAAAAAGGAATTATTCGATCAATGACCCAGAGTTACGTACGTTATGAAGGCACTTAAGATTTCAGAGTATTATTCATGCAACATATATGTTGACATTCATATAGCTGCAAAAGACTCTGGTATAAGTTAAAAGAAAGAATTGAGTCCACGTCACAAACAAAGGCTTCAATTGTTAGAAGGTTATATCATGGATATTACATAGCATCCACGAAAGGCTAAAGTAATAACTAATACCATGAACCGCAGATCGGAAGATAGCTCAAGCCTACTTAAAGGCTAAAGAGAAGAGGAAATTAAAGAGTTATATCAGCTAAGTGAATCAGGAGTCTTATTATTAGACCCAGATAATTATAGAAATCGTGATTCAAAACATTGTAGAATCACTCTTAATATCAGAGGTGAAAAAGAGAGAGTACAACAGTCATATTCTATAATGGCTCAACGATAAACCCAGTTAGAAAAGTACCAACCTCATAAGAATTCAGTATGAAGCTCCCACCGGATTGTGTATGCACCAGAGGTGCAAGTATTATAATAGAGTTTCAAGTTGTGAATGTGAATCCTACCCATGTGGAAGGGAGGTTATGAAAGAGATAGAGATACGATGCGAGATTTGATGGTAAGTAAGGTAAAAGTGAAGAAGGTACGAGATAATCAAGTGCAGAAGGTTATGTATAGTCCATACTTCAGGCGGAGTTCTAGAAGCACTGTGATTCAGTATCCAAAAATGGTACGGGTGTATTCATTAACATATCTTCCACCCTATGGTTTTCAGGTACCGGGAGGTCTAGTTAAGAGACTAAAGAAGAGTTAGAGACAACGTGATGTCTCGCTTGAGGTTCCAGAATCATATAAGGAAATCTATGGTGCTAGCAAGTTAAAGGAAGGTTCTGAGTAGTATGGTAGAGCAAAAAGGTTTTAGGTATACATGAGTAAGGATAAGAAAAGGTGAATGAGAAGGTGACAAGAATAGGTAAGGCCTTAGGATTAAGACCATAAAAACAAGAGAGTGATGGTTCCCGTAAGTTATAAAATGCCCTGTATAACCTAAATAAACTCGGAGGAGTATAAGACTAAGAGCATTTGGAAAAGAGGGAATGCTGCCCTAGTAGTAGAATAAGGGTGTAATTGTGATAAATGTTAAGTGGATGACATTTAGGCCTTCGATTGAGTAATGATTTAGAGAAAAATGGATTTCATGAATTGCACAGGATTAGAATACCCCCATAAGATAAAATACATTAGGATGCTATGAAATATGGTTAATGGAGTATTATATCATCCATAGGTGGATCAGGCAAATAACTTCAGATGTTCGCTAATGAGACATGATCCCAAAGAACAATGTATTACGTAAGAGATTTCAAGTCATCAGTGGTAGATTATAGATCAACATGAAGGTGAATCAACAATATGCAGATAAAAGTTCCAAAGTATGAGATGAGATTAGGCCGCCATTCTTAAGATGAACAGTAATGAGGAAGAACTAAAGGACTTAGATTTATACATATAGGATAAGCAGCAAAAGGGTAACCTGGAGATGGGGAGCAAACCTCAGTAATAATAAATTGAAGTAAGTGTTATGGTATAGTATGACCTACCTAGATGTAGAAATTCATAAGGATAGATAACTGAGGCTATGAAATAAGATATAGCATAGTCATAAGTTCGACAAAATACCAAGTGAAGGACTTCAGTACACCTATAGATTCCTAGATGGACAGCTTGTCATAGTTCTGTATGTTCACAAAGTGAGGCCTAGAGATTGGATAATAACTGGAGGAAAAAGGAGAGAAGAGTCGCATAGGCGCACATATAGGGATAGAGTAGTGCAGGTTGCACGACTAAGGTAGAAACAGTATCGAGATTGGAAAAATTCTGACCATATGTCGTGGTTCGAGAAAGAGGCCTAAAGGGGGGAATGCCCTAGGCTTTGGAGTTATTCATAGAATAGTTGCCTAGATGTCAAGGACAGTACTAAATTATTTGTAAGAGCTATAGGTTATGAGACTCATAAGCGCATCACTCAACATTCGAGGATGAATATTCCAAAGGGGGGAATGATGTTACACCATATAGTTTTGTAAGTGAGAGTACGTCAAATGTCAATTGATGTAAGCTTTGAAATAAGATCATCTTTGGAAGTACATAAAGTAAGTTAATCATGTTAACTTGGAGGTTACAAATATTTAAGATCATGGAATTGTGTACCAAGAGAGCTGTAAGGCTTAAAAGCTAAACCAATTGAAGAAAATAAGTTCCGTCAAAAGACGACAAGTTGGGAATGTTATAACATGTACTTTTGGGGTGAGACTAGGGTGATCAAAATTAAAATGAGGTTATGTTATGAGTTAGTTTTTTATTATGATAGTCATGTGTTACGTTTTGAAGTCAAGCGAGTTTTGGAGCAAAAGTTGGCAAAGAACATCACAAGTTGCATTCATAAATATGCTGAAAATTAGGTCAAATGTAGCTGAGCATTTCTCTCAATGTACTAGGAATTAATGGATGATACACATATGACCTATGATTCTATCTTCTAACGCATTAAACCGTTTGTCGATACCACATTATAGTAGAGGAAGACGCGGAGCATCTAGCTCGAGCGGTCCTCAGAGCTGCATTTATGTGTTGGCAGGACGACAGGATCAGGAGTCATCGCCTGATGTTGTTACAGGTATATTATCAGTCTCCTCATATGATGTATATGCACTGATTGGCCCAGGTTCCACCATATCATATGTTACTCTGTTGGTTGCTAATAAGTTTGGAATAAAACCTGAATTGGTTAAACCTTTTGAGGTGTCTACACCTGTTGGGGACTCAGTGATGTATATAGAGATTGTATAATAGTAATTAATGGTCTATCTACAGTAGCGGACCTAATCAAGTTAGATATGGTAGAATTTGATGTTATAATGGGTATGGATTTGTTGGATTCTTGTCATGCCAACGTTGATTGTAGATTGAAGATGGTTCGATTATAATTTCCAGAGGAGCCTATTTTGGAATGGAAAGGTAAAACGGCATCACTGAGAGGTAAATTTATTTACTTTCTCAAGGCAATGAAGATGATCAAAAAGGGATATATTTATCACTGTGTTTAATGAGTTTCCCGATGAGCTTCTAGGTCTTCCGTCAGAGCGAGAAATTGAGTTTGCCATTGACCCACTACCAGATACTCATCTATATATATTCCTCCCTATAGAATAGCCCCTGCAGAGCTAAACGGGTTGAAGGAACAACTAAAGAACTTGCTTGAAAAAAGGCTTTATCAAACCTAGTACCTCACCATGGGGAGCACATGTGTTATTTGTGAGGAAGAAAGATTGTTCCTTATGGATGTGTATTGATTATAGACAGTTGAATAAGGTGACGATCAAGAATAAGTACCCTCTCCCTAAGATTGATGACTTATTTGATCAGTTGGAAGGTGCCAAGTGTTTCTCAAAGATAGACTTGAGGTCTGGGTACCATCAGGTAAGGGTTAAGGAGAAAGATATTCCGAAGACAACATTCAGGACCAGATACGGGCACTTTGAGTTTCGTGTTATGTCATTCGGTTTGACCAATACCCCAACATCATGGACCTGATGAACCGTGTGTTCAGACCCTTTTTAGATCTGTTCATAATTATATTTATTGACGATATTTGTTCAGAGGCTAAGCATGCAGATCATTTGCGTAAGGTGCTCAGAGTTCTACAAAAAGAAAAAATGTATGCAAAATTCTCTAAATATGAATTTTGGTTGAACTTTGTAGATTTCCTTGGGCATATCATTTCGGGGGAAGGTATCCGGGTTGATACACAAAAGATTGAGGCAGTAAAGACTTGGCCTTGACCCACGACACCGACGGAGGTTTGTAGCTTTCTCGGTTTGGCAGGTTATTACAGGAGATTTATAGAGGGATTTTCTTCCCTTTCAGCACCTCTGACAAAGTTTACTCAGAAGGCAGAAAAGTTTCAATGGACTGATGCTTGCGAACGGAGTTTCCACGCATTGAAGGATAGATTAACTTCAGCACTGGTTCTAACACCCCCAGAAGGGATCGATGGTTATGTTATCTATTAAGGTGATTCGGGCGTTGGATTGAGTTCTGTACTGATGCAGCATGGTAAGGTTGTAGATTTTGCTTCTAATCAACTAAGAAAGCACGAGAAGAATTACCCGACCCACGATTTAGAGTTAGACATAGTGATTCATGCACTAAAGATGTGGAGGCAGTACTTGTATGGCATTCATGTTGATATCTATACGAATCATAAGAGCCTACAGTATGTCTTCAAGCAAAAAGAAGTGAATTTACGTCTAAGGAGATGGTTGGAGCTACTTAAAGGTTATGACGTTGATATTTTATACCATCCGGGGAAGGCGAACGTGATAGCCGACGCCCTCAGCCATAGATCTATGGGTAGCCTGTCATATTTACATCCAGAGAAGAGGAGAATAGCCCATGAGATTCATCAGTTAGCTAGTCTTGGAGTTCGGTTACTAGACTCAGGTGATATTGGAATTACTATTCAGGATACGGCAACATCCTCTTTAGTAACTGAAGTGAAGGAACACCAGCACGAGGATCCTCTGTTAGTTTATTATAGGGATACCACCCCTCAGAAGGAGGAGGCACTATTAGAGATTATAGAAGATGGGGTCCTCAGATATCAAGGACGATTATGTATCCCTAATGTTGCAGGGCTACGTCGGTAGATTATGGAGAAACTCATTATTCTCGTTATTCGATCCATCTAGGAGCAACAAAGATGTATCATGATATCAGGGAAGTATATTGGTGGGACATAATGAAAAAGGATATAGCAGAGTTTGTTGCTCCGTGCCCTAAATATTAGCAGGTCAAGATTGAGCACTAAAACCTCGGTGGATTATTACAGGCTATGGAGATTCCGACTTGGAAATAGGAAGTAATCAATATGGATTTCATCGTAGGCTTACCTCGTACCCAGTGTAAGTTCGATTCTATATGGGTGATTGTTGATAGGCTTACAAAATCAACACATGTTCTGCCCGTTAGGACTACATATTTCACAGAGGATTATGCAAGGCTTTATATTAAGGAGATAGTACGACTGCATGGTTGTCCCTGTATCTATTGTCTTGGATAGAGGAGCTCAATTTACAGATAACTTCTAGAGGTCCTTCCAAAAAGGATTGGGGACTCAGGTAAATCTTAGTACAGCATTTTATCCCAAAACAGACGGACAGGTTGAGCGTACTTTTCAAACACTTGAGGATATGTTATGGGCTTATGTGATAGACTTCAATGGTATCTGGGATGATAATNGGTGGGCCAACCGACCGACCGAGTTGGGCTGGGCGTCCATGTCACAGAACCTTTCTCTAGCCAAGAATCCCATTATTGATCGAATCGGGGCGGATCCAATTCATTGGCAAAAGAAAAATCTATCGTTTTAACACTCAGAAAAAAAACCTAGAAAAGAGGAAGAGTCACTAAGACAAGAGAGCTATAGGTAAGCAAGCAAGAAGGATAGGTGCAAAAAGGCGAGGCAAGGGGCTCTCCATCTCTAGGAAGATTGTGTCCAGGATCTGGTAATCTAAGCCTTGCTTCTTCTGGTCGGCTCGTATTAGCCTACCACTTATTGAGTTCGCATATAATAATAGCTGCCATTCTAGTATTCAGATGGCTCTATACGTAGCTCTTTATGGACGGAAGTGTAGGTCACCTATAGGGTGGTTCCATGTTGGGGAAACTACGTTAGTAGGATCAGAATTGGTACAACAGAAAATTGAGAAAATTAAGCTTATACAGGAAAGGCTATTAGCAGCTCAAAGCCGTCAAAAGTCTTACGTGGATAATCGACAGCGAGACTTGAAGTTTCAGGTTGACGATTGGGTATTCTAAAGGTGTCACCAATGAAAGGTGTCATGAGGTTCGGTAAGAAAGGAAAACTTAGCCCTCAGTACATTGGACCATATAGGATCATACACAAGGTAGGCCAAGCAGCATATGAGTTAGACTTGCCTTTAAACTTGGAGTTTGTACATCCAGTCTTTCATGTGTCTATGCTCCATAAATGTATCGGAGATCCTTCTAGAATCGTGTCAGTTGACAATGTCCAGGTCACAAAACAACTATCATATGAGGAACTCCCATTGTTATACTAGATAGACAGGTTCGGAGATTGAGGACTAAAGACGTAGTTTCGGTGAAAGTACTTTTGAGAAACAACAATGAGGACGAAATGACTTGGTAGGTCGAAGAAGACATGAAGTCTAGATATCCTCACTTATTTCCTCTTCCAGAAAAGGGTCCGACTGAGACATCACAACCTTACGGTACGTGTATGGATTCTTGTGTTAGTTATTGTCATTGGTCGTGTGAGGCCATTGTCGTTATTGATTTTTGTGGTCCTATGTGGAATTGAATTATTGAGTTTCTATAGGAAGAGTTGTAGTAGTATTGTTACAAAGGCGACTCTTCCAAAGTTTACATAGACCCGTGAAGTTAAACATTCGAGGACGAATGTTTCTAAGGGAGGAGGATGTTACATCTCGCATTTTCGTACGTAAAAGTTTCATCTTCAGTTAATCAACGTAGACTCGGGAATGAGATTATCTTGAGGTTACACACATTTATGCTATTTATAACAAGCAATAAGTAAGTGACGTGAAGGATAAAGAATAAACGAATCAAAGAAAATAAGTTTCGTTGAAGATTGTCGATTTGGATAAAATACGGTTCGAGCTTCAATACCCGGTATTTATGGACTAGTTCCATTTAAGGTACTATATGACCATGATAGTAAGGTGTATAAGGTATGTTAAAAGTGAGTAGTATTTTAAGTAATATGAGATAATTCTTAATTATGTGGGTAATTTATTAGTTATTGGGTAATGGGAGATTGACTAGTTAATTAAGGAATTATTGGGTAATTAATTAAAGAGTTGGATAAGGTTTAACCCCCCCCCCCCCCCCCCCCCCGGGGGCG
>ML293600.1:0-27952 GCA_005239495.1 Nicotiana undulata | reverse complement strand
ACCCCCCCCCCCCCCCAACGTGGCAAGCATCACTTTCCCATTTAATGACTATTAATAAAGGTTGAAAGGTTTCACACTTTAAGAAAGAAATGTGACACCAAGCTTGAAATGTGGGGCATACCTAAACGTTTAGGATAAAATTCCTAATTCAAATCATTTTCTAAATCTCTTAAGAGAGTTTCAGCCAAGGAACATAGCAACATTATTGATAAAGAGATTCAGCCAAAGGAACATAACAACGTTATTGAGAAAGAGTTTCAGCCAAAGGAACATAGCAGCGATTATTGAGAAAGAGTTGTTGCCAAGATTATCTTTGCATAGCAACATTATTTCTTCGAGCATTTCATACGGATTTTTCCCTACTCCAATCTTGTTGTCACGTGTTTTGTCGCAATTAACTTGTGTTAGAGGGATTGTCAAGAAAATCAACTCAGGTATTTTAAGGTTATCCCTTCTTTCTTTTCGGCATGATTTATACGACACGAACGAAACGAGCCCAACTTCCATAAATGACTCTATTCATAGAAGTATTAGAGATGTCTATGTTCTTGATCTCCCATCTGTCTTATTGTTCTATCGTCTGTTCATGGGTCTCAAAAAATACGTAAGTTGATAAAGTTTGTTTCATGATATTAATCAGAGATATAATGGTCTTATGACGTTCCGAGAGATTTTATTGAGGTACTTCTCATGCATTGCATTCATTTATACATTTACATTAACACATGACCAAACGACTCTATATACGAGCATATATGTATATTATATGTATATGGGATATGGGAAAAGGTTACGACATTATATACGCACCACCACCTGATCAGCTGGTATATGTTGATGATTTTGCCCACAGTGGCCGAGATGATATGATGGGATGCCCTCAGAGGCCTGATGATGTTATGTACACATATACCTATGCATGACACGCCATTTATATGCACGTGCATGACATTATAAATGTTGCAGGATTTACAAAGTTATTTGTACTTACATGCAGAATTCTTTATTCCATGTTTTATCTATGTCTTTTATGTAATGATTTTCATGCCTTACATACTCAGTACATTATTCTTACTGATGCCCTGTTACTCGGGGCCTAAGTTTCATGGCTGCAAGTGCAGGTAGATGAGCTAACAGTCTCCCCCCCCCCCCCACCCCCTTAGGATTCTTGATCAGCAAGAGTTGGTGTGCTCCATTTGATCCGGAGCCGCTTTTGACCTTGGTACGATATGTTCGTATGCATATATGGGTATGACGGGGCCTAGTCCCGTCCTTGTATAGTTGTATATTCTAATAGAGGTCAGTGGACAGTTATGTATAGTTGGATAGTATGTGGCCTTGTCAGCTTCCAGTTTTGGGTATATTGTTGTTTATAGCAGCCTTGCCAGCTCGCCCCACTGTATTCCGCAGTATATGTACATATGTATTTTGGACAGGTTTCCCTCACGTATGTTATTCATGTTTATATCTTAGATGCATGCTTGAGGGTGTTCGATAGGTAGGACACGGTCACCCGTCGCGGGCCATCTATTTGGGTTGTGACAGCGACAGTCACTATTGGGGATGAGGGTGTGTTACATATGTAGGGCAGACTTAGTGTGCCAATGTAGATGGTTTGAGCGAATTGATTCTTCAGGAGGCTCATAGTTCGTGGTCTTCCATCCATCCGGGTGCCGCCAAGATGTATCATGACTTAAGGTAGCACTATTGGTCAAGGAGAATGAATAAAGACATAGTGGAGCATGTAGCTCGGTGCCTAAATTGTCAACAGGAGAAGTATGAGCATTAGCGACCAGGTGGATTGCTTTAGAGGCTAGAGATTCCAAAGTAGAAATGGGAGCGGGTTATTATGAAATTTGTTGTTGGGCTCCCACGGACTCAGAAGAGGTATGATGCAGTATGGGAGATTGTGGATAGGTTGACCAAGTCAGCTCGTTTTATTCTAGTGGTGACTACTTATTCTTCACATCAGTTGGCTCAAGTTAATATCCGCGAGATTGTCAGACCATCATAAATGATCGGGTTACAGAGTTTACATCGCTATTATGGAGGGTTGTACAGCGTGAGTTAGGCACACGGGTTGAGTACAACATATCACCCTCAGATGGACGGAAAGTCCGAGCGCACTATTCAGATATTGGAGGATATGCTTCGTGCATGTGTGATGGAGTTTGGGGGTTCTTGGAATCAGTTTTTGCCGCTTGCGAAATATTCAACAGCTACTAGTCGAGCATTCAGATGGCTCCGTATGAGGCCTTATATAGGAGGCGATGTCGGTCTCCATTGGGTAGGTTTGGTCTTGTGAGGCTAGGCTATTGGGTACATATTATGTTCATGATGCTTTGGAAAAGGTTAAATTGATTCAAGGTCGGCTTCGCACAGCCCAATCTAGATAGAAGACTTACGCGGATTGGAAGGTGCACGATGTTGCATTCATGGTTGGGGAGTGGGTCTTTCTATGCGTTTCGCCTATGAAGGGTGTTATGAGGTTTGGAAAGAAGGGAAAGTTGAACCCTAGGTACATTAGACCTTTTGAGATTATTGAGAGGATTGGAGAGGTGGTCAAAAAGCTTGCACTGCCATCTAGTATAGCTGCAATCCATCCAGTGTTCCACGTTTCTATGCTCCAGAAGTATCACGGCGATCCGTCTCCTATGTTGGATTTCAACTTAGTCCAGTTGGACAAGGATTTATCTTATGTTGAGGAGTCGGTGGCCATTTTGGACAGGTAGGTCCGAAAGTTGAGGTTGAAGAACATTGCTTCAGTGAAGTTTTAGTGGATCGGTCAACTAGTCAATGAGGCAACTTGGGAGACTGAGCATGATATGCGTAGCCGTTATCCTCATCTTTTCACCACATCAGGTATGTCTCTATACTCGTTCTAGGACGAACATTTGTTTTAAGAGGGGGAGGATGTAACGACCCGGCCGGTCGTTTTGAGAATTTCAACCTCGATCCCCTATTTATTGCTTCCTCTATGCTATAATGTGGTTACGCGACTTTTCGGAAGTGTTTGGTTTTTGTTTCGGGTGAGTTTCCGAGTGGAATGGGACACATAGTCCCTAAGCTAGAGCCTTAAGTTGATAGAGTTTACCGTAGTTTTACTTTTGTATAGACGACTACAGAATAGAGTTTTAACGATTCCAATAGCTCTGTATGGTGATTTTAGACTTAGGAGCGTGTACAAATATTGATTTCGAACGTAGGTCATTTTGGCATGAATTGGCGAAATTTAGAAAGTTGAAGGTTTGGAAAATTCAGAAAGTTTGGCTGGGAGTTGACTTTATTGACATTGGGGTCGGATTGTGATTCTAGAAGTTGGAATAGGTCTGTTATGTCATTTATGAATTATGTGCAAAACTTGAAATCAATCAGAGTTGGTTTGGCATGAATCGGCATTTGTTTTTGAATTTGAAAGTTCATAGTTTCATAGGCTTGAATTGGATTGCGATTCGTAGAATCGATGTTGTTTGATGTGATTTTTAGCTATATTTGACTATATTTGGAGCGACCCTTGAGCTGTAGAAGCTAAAGTGTCCTTGCCAGTTGGGACCGCAGGTGCGGTTATTTGTCCGCAGAAGCAGACCCGCAAATGCGGAGGTACGCATCGCAGAAGCAGAAATTGGGAGGTCTTTGGGCGGGACCGCAGGTGCGGCCGCTTTTTCTACATAAGCTGGCTCGCAGGTGTGAGAAATATTCCACAGAAGCAAAACTTCTGGATTTAAGTTGGAACCACACCTGCGATGGATTTTTCGCAGGTGCAGCGTCGCAGGTGTGACCCTAGGCCCGCAGAAGTGAGGATCGCTGGGCAAAAAAAGGGGTCTTCGAGGTTTTGAACTTTATAGTCCATTTTTGGACCTAGAGATCTCAGTTTGTGGCGATTTTTCAATATAATCATTGGGGTAAGAAATCCTAATTCGGTTTTGGTTAAATTATATGAATCTATAGTTAATTTCATCATTTAATTAATGATTTGAGTTGGAAATTTGAGGGAAAATTTGTGAAAATTTCTTAGGCTAAAATTTGGGGATTTGAAAGGCGATTTGAGGTCGGATTAGAGTAATTCTTTTATGGTTTGACTCGTTATCGAACGGGTATTCGGATTTTGTAAGTTTGGTCGAGTCCCGAGGCACGGGCAGGGGTTGATTTTATGAGTTGACTTTTTATTTCTTTTGCAAATATCGTAATTTTATTATTTGAAAAAGTTTCCTATAGTTACCTATTGTTTATATTTATGGTATGAAGTTGTTTTGGCTACATTTGAGTCGTTCGGGGTTGGATAATCGAGGGAAAGGCTTACTAGTAGATTGAGTTAGCATGACTTTGTGCGGGGGAATTACCCCTTAGGATTGGTGTTGTTTGTGATAACTCTGATGTGTGAAAGTCGTGTACGCAAGGTGACGAGTGTGTTCGCGGACAAAATATAAAAATTTACCGATTTTAGCTATATAGATTCCTTACATGCCTTAATTGAGTTACCTTAATATCTTATAATCATCATTTCTCGTCTATCTTCACATGCTCTACTTGTCTTATCTCTTACTTGTTAATTTCCTTACATGTTTAGTTGAAGTTGTTGTTGTTTCCTCTATTTCTTATTCATTATTCAACCGTGAATTCCTTACCTGAAGTTGTTATTCTTGGAATGTCTTGTTGTTGAAACTGGTATTGAGTTATAAAGGTTGTGATTCACACTGACGCAAAGTGTTAAGTTGTGAAATACTATGTTGTTGAGTTATTCACTTCTGGTTGTTATTGTTGAGACTCTTGTGTACATTGTGGTTGAGCCACGAGCTATTTATTGTGAAACACCGCTATTGTTGCCTTCTTTGGTGAGTTATGATATTGGGCAGTTGAGGTGCGATTTGTAATACGTTGTGATATTGATACGCATGCGGTGGTATAAGGTTTTGGGGTTGAAGCGCATGCAATGAGATAAGGTGGGCTTGATACGCGTGGCTAGTAGGGGAACTAGTACAAGCCACGCGGTGTGATAAGGTTGGCTAAAACGCGGGAAGCTATTTCGGGAAAATGATTTTCAAAACTAATTGCATGGCTCCCGTGGTGATATAAGGAAATATTGTGAATTGATTTGTGATTTGGGACTAGGAGGCGGTACCTCGGTAGTGACTCTTGTTGATACATTCTATTTCTTCACTTGTGTTTTGTTGTTTTGTTCTGTGTCATAGCATCCCTTATTTTCCTGTCGTGATCCATTATTTGACTTATTTCAGTGTAGTTATTCTCGGTGTATTTCTTTAATTATCTCATTTCTATTGTTATCATTATTTCACTGTTATACACGTTTTCAGTTTCTTATTTATTCCAGTAGGGCCTTGACCTGACCTCGTCACTGCTCTACCGAGGTTAGGACCAAGGTTAGGCATGGCACTTACTAGGTACGTTGTGGTGTACTCATGCTACGCTTCTGCATATCTTTTTGTGCAGATCCAGGTACTTCCTACCAGTCCAAGATCTAGCGGGAGCGCAGCTTCGGAGACTTCAAGGTATACCTGCCGGTGTCCGTAGGCCTCGGAGTCCCCCTCTACCTTGATTATTTTATTTCCTTATCCTTTTATAGATACTGATGTATAGATATATTCAGTACCACTTCATAGGGCTTGTGACTTGTATTCGCTAGGTTTTGGGAAATTTTAAATGCTAAGTTGCGGAGTCTATTTTATATTAGTTGTTGAGTTATTGAGGCTTTAATTATTATTTCAGTTATATTCTGTATGAATGTTAGGCTTACCTAGTCTTAGAGACTAGGTGCCATCACAACATCTCACAGAGGGAAATTAGGGCGGTGACATGAATCCCCACATTCAAATCAAATGCTCAAATATATTTGAAGTACTCACATATATCAAAGAAAATCGCTCACTCTCCCAAAAGAAGTCACATGCATGCAATTGGTATCACAGGCTTTCCCTTAATGTAAGTCTCTACTAATGTAGGCTCGCTAGGTCTAAAATAAATTAGGACTTTTTTATTGTTGTAATGTGGGACAAGATACGGGTTATTTAGGAACAATGGCAACCCTTCCTAAGCACTTTAACACATCAGATAATTAACTTTAAGCGCATATTCTTCAATCCCAACTTCTATTTTACAACTAAAATCACCCCTAACAACGTTCCCTCTTTCTTTAGGTACTATTTTAATTCATACCCACTAGCAAAGACAAGGTGTCAATTTATTCATCTATATTATTCCTTCTCCCTTTTCAAACTTTATTTTTAAACAATTCTGCTAGTAGTTTATTATTCTACAAAAAAAGTGCACATTTCTTTCTTCCATTGGTTCCACTCGAAAGCCACCGCACACTTAGTCCTTACTTCTTCTAGCGCTCATTTCATAATTAAAGTGCTTTCAGAGGTAACATGATCAAAATAATGTCAATTAGGAACAAAAGGGTATCAGCTCGTAATGCGGGTTCCAAATAAAAATCTATAGGCTCAAAAGGGTTAACTAGGGATAGTTTTTATTTGTTATAAGTATTAATCCAAAAAGATCAAAGAAGCCTAAAATCATTTTCAAATCAAGCATCACCTAAAATTTTGTTTCGACTCCATACGGGGCAAGTCTAGACTCAATTACAATAACATGGAGTACGCAAAACCCTCACCACACACATGGCACATGACTCAATAAGGAAGCTCTCATTCCGACTCTCAAACAATGCAAGTATTCACAGAGCCACAAGATATTAAGCATTAAACACGTAGTGAATATAAGTCAAGCATAAGAGATGTAGGCATCACAAGACATGCTATCCAATTTCATCAAGGCATCATGATCAATTTCAAAACTTAGGGGAGATACTACACATGCCAAAGCTTAAATAAGCTACTATCAAACAAGCCAAGGACGCCTAGGAATATCATCTTTCTTCCTCCATTTTCCCCCTAAATCTTACTCTAAAAAATAAAAAAATTACTACCCAGTTCAAACTACATCCCATGAAAAAGAACCAAAGCACAAAGAAAACCCACAGGGGATTATTACTAACTAAAAGACACATTTTTGGATTTTTCTGTCTTCATTTTTTTTAAATAATTTTTTGGCTAGACTTGAATTCCTCAAGAAAGTAGTGGTTTTTTGAATTGAATAGACTTTTCCATCGTCGGGAAAAGTCCAATTTTTTCAAAACAAAATTTCAATTTTTTTTACAAAAACCACTACATTAAGAGAGAATACTATAGCTAAGCTAAGATAGCATAGAAAATCACTTAGAGAATCTCCTCATCCCGCACTTAAAATTGTAAAATGTCCTCAATGCACATTATAGATAACAAGAGGGTAAAAGAGACTCCCTAGTAGGTCAAAGGCCGAAGTATTATCAGCTCAAGGGATACTCAAACTTCTCCCAATGATGGTCTTTTGTGTGGATACCCCACACTTCATTCCAACCACCTGCTCGATTATGCATACACCTACTAGCTTTGATTCCATGCTCCTACTCCTGCAAAAATACAAAAATAATAGTACAAAGATAACACAATTAAAAAAACATAAACTAAAATAAAAAGATATAATTGAGTTGCCTCCCAACAAGCGCATGATTTAATCCATCACTTTTACCACTTTTTCTTCAACTTAGAGGATATGAATTGACCCCCTCCCCCCTTCCCAATTTTGCATCAATTTTCTGTCAGGTTCCTGGGGCGGTGGTACGAATAAAAAAGAACCAAGTAAACAACATCACATCTTATACTTCTTGGGTTTTAAGTGAGGGATGTTATTTTCACTCCTTGACATCGCAAATTTTAGAATATATGCACTTTGTTCCTCATTTATTGACTTCACCATATGCTCGAATGGATAAATTATCGTGTCATCAAGCAAATATAGTGTTGAAAAGTGTTTAGAATGAGGTGCTGTAACGACTCGGTCGGTCGTTTTGAGAGTTAGCGCCCCGATTCCCTAATAATTGTTTTCTCCACATTTGTATATGCTTATGGGACTTGTCGGAGTGATTAGTTGTGAATTCCGGAAAGGTTTTGGACACATAGTCCCTATATATGAGTTTAAGCTTTAGAAATCGGAAGTAAGTGGAACTGTGTGAAGAAGGGCCCGTAATGGAATTTTGTCGACTCTGTTAGCTCCGTTGGGTGATTTCAAGGTTAGGATCGTGTCCGGAATGTGTTTTTGAGGCCTGTAGTAGATATAGGCTTGAATTGGCGAAAGTTAGAATCTCGGCGATTTGGGCCGATAGGTGAAATTTTGATATCGGGCTCGGAATGGGATTTCGGAGGTGGCAACAGGTCTGTGGTGTCATTTATGACCTGTGTGTAAAATTTGAGGTCTTTTGGATTAGTTTTGACATGTATCAGCATCGGTTGTAGATTTTGGAAATTTCATAAGTCCTTAGGCTTGAATCCATGCATAATTTTTAATTTTTGTGTTATGTGATGTGTTTTGAAGACTCTACTAAGTTTGGATGAGGTATTAGGACTAGTTGGTAGTTTTGGTTGAGGTCTCGGGGGTCTCGGGGGTCTCGGGGGTGTTTCGGATGCACAACGGGGAGATTTTGGACTTAAACACCAGCTGAAGCATTGCTAGTTCTGGTGCTTCACACCTGCGGAAGGGGAGTCACAGGTGCGGACACGCAGGTGCGTACACGCAGGTGCGCTTAATGATGCGCAGGTGCGGTTTTGGTCTTAGGCGGCTGGGCTCGCAGATGCGGTGAGGAATCTACAGGTGCGGAGCCGCAGATGCAACCCACAGACCGTAGGTGCGACCCCCAGCCCATTAATGAGTTTCCGCACCTGCGATGTCTTTTTCGCAGGTGCGGTCCTATGGGTCACATGTGCGGGATCGCTGGTCAGATAACATCTAATTCGAGGGTTTGAATTTCATATCTTCTAAAAATGATTTGGAGCTCGAGATTAAGCGATTTTGAGTGGGTTATGAAGATAAGACTCATAGGTAACGATCCCTAATCCTATTTCACTTATATATCATTAATCTATAACAATTTCTTCAATCTAGTCGAGGAAATTGGGAGAAAAATTAGGATAATGGGAGAAAAGTTCCCCAAGTAGAAATTCGAGAATTTAATGGGATTTTAATTCGGATTTCAATGATTCTTGTTCGAGTGTGTTCATGAGTGAATGGGTGTTCTAAATTGATAAATTTCACTCGATTTCAAGACGTGAGCCCTGGGGACTTTATGGGAGATTTTTTAAATTTCGCGTATTAGCTTTGAACTAATTAGCTAGATTGATTTCTCAAAGTGATATTTACATTATGTAATTGAATTGAATAGATTTGGGCCATTCGGAGTCGGGTACTCGTGGCAAGAACGTGGTTTCGAGTTGAGTAGAGAAGTCGAGGTAAGTGGCTTTCCTAACTTTGTGTTGGAGACTTTTCCCTTAGGTTGTTTTGATATAATTGTTGTGTGGGTGCCATGTACGTGAGGTGACGAGTACGTACACGGGTCATTTCTGCAAAAATCCCACTTTTCTTTCAATAATTATACAGTGTCTTGTACTTCTATTACATCATTTCTACATGTTTAATTGTTTATTCTAGATTAGGAAAGCATGCCTATTGTTTCCATATAAAATTTCTTAATTGACACTCTATGCGCCATGTTTAGTCAGTTTTCCTTTGCTTTCTACCTGTATTTTTGATGTACTGTTAGAATCGATGTTTATTGGCATTTACTTCGCATTTCATATTTAAATTGGGGACTACAGACGTATTCTGAGAGATCCCCCCACCCCCCAGCACTGTGTATTTAAATTGGGGACTACGGACGTATCCTAGGAGATCCCCCCATGTATTGCATATTTAAATTGGGGACTACGGACGTATTCTGGGAGATCCCCCATGTACTGCATATTTATAAATGGAACTACGGGACGGTATCCCGGGAGATTCCATTGTGTGATACATTGAGCTGAGCCGAGGGCTCCATTTTTACTGTCTTATTTCAACTTATTCACTTTGACTATTTATTTTAGAGCTATTTCTTTTCCGTACTATTTAAACGGTTTACTTATAAATCCATTAGAGCCTTAACCTGACCTCGTCACTACTTGACTAGGATTAGGCTTGGCACTTACTAGGTATCGAACGTGGTGTACTCATGCCCTTTCCTACACATATTTTTCGTGTGCAGATCCAGGTTCGAGTTCACGGTCACGTGGATAGTGGTCGTCACAGCTGTTCCGAGGAGACCGTAAGGTAATTCTTCTGCGTCCGCAGAATCCTCCAAGTCACCTATTATTCCAGACTAGATAGAGATTTCTATGTATTTTTCTTTCCCATTGTATAGAGCTATTACTATATAAAAGCTTGTGACTATCATGTGACATTTCGGGTTTTGGGTTATACTTGTACATGACGAGCGTCTATGTTATGTCTACTTATATTTTCCTTTCTGTCTTTATTTTATCATTTTAAATTAAGACCTTTCTGCAAATTTAGGCTTACCTAGTCGTAGAGACTACGTGCCATCACGATACCTTTTGGAGGGTAAATCGGGTCGTGACAAGTTGGTATCAGAGCGTCTAGGTTCATAGGAGTAACAAGTCACTAGCCGGTTTATTAGAGTCTCGTGGATCGGTATGGAGACGTCCGTATCTATCTTCGAGAGGCTAAGTAACTGTTAAGCACAATCATATTCTTTGAATTCCTTTTCGTGCGAGTTATTGACATCAAAATTCTAAAACTCTATCCTATTCTCTCTCACATATGGTGAGGACCCGCACCGGACGGACTGACGATCAGGCACCCGAGCCCCCAGCCAGAGCCGCTAGAGGCAAGGGCAGGGGTACGGGATGAGCACGCGGTGCAGCCCGAGCACCGGCGAGAGAAGCGACAGAGGAGCCCCCAGCAGCTACAGTTGGAGGGGCACATGAGGTCCCTACTGTTACTATAGCCCTCCATGAGACTTTGGCTCAGTTCATGAGCGTTTTCAGGTGGGACTTCTCCCGATAGCTCCAGCAACATTCAGACTGGGGGAGGGGCACAGACTCCCGCATCCCGTACTCCTGAGCAGAGGGTCCATGTTGGGCAGGTCCCAAAGTATATTCCTATGCCCCCAGCGGCTCCAACTCAGCATGATGCTAGTGTAGTTGCTTCCAAGGCAGAGCAGCTCAGACTTGAGAGGTACAAGAAGTACCACCCACCTACTTTCAGCGGACTATCTTCGGATGACGCTCTGGGTTTTCTTGAGGAGTCTCATCGTATTCTCCGCACTATGGGCATAGTAGAGACGAGTGGGGTTTCTTTCACCGCTTTTCAGTTAAGGGGAGCAGCTTATTAGTGGTGGCATGCCTATGAGCTGAGAAGTCCGGATGAGGCAGCTTCACTCACTTGGGCTCAGTTCTCAGAGATATTTTTGCTTGAGTTTGTCCCTCAGAGCCTCAGGGATGCTTGGCGTGCAAAGTTTGAGCAGTTACGTCAGGGTACTATGACTGTGTCGGAGTACGCAGTCCATTTCAGTGACTTGGCTTGTCATGCACTAGCCTTGGTTGGCACGATCAGAGAGAGAGTCCGACGCTTCATTGAGGGACTCCACATTGGTATTCGGACCAGTATGGCCAGGGAGTTGGAGATGGATATCACTTACCAGCAGGTAGTGAGTATTGCCCGAAGGATTGAGAGTGTTGGCCCGGGACAGAGAGGAGAGGGAGGCCAAGAGGTCTCGAGAGACTGGCTAGTACTCAGGAGTTCGTGCACGAGCAGCACGTTATGGTAGGGGTTTTGTGAGTCGCCATGTTCATTCAGCTCTTCCAGCAGCTAGTGGTATTCTAGATCTTCCTAGACCTTAGGAGACTTATTATGCACTACCAGTATCAAGTGTGCCTCCTGTTCGAGGTGCTATTACCGGTCAGCCCAGCAGCCATGCTCAGAGTCAGCATCAGCTGCCACATCCTTCAATGGGTTGTTTTGAGTGTGGTGACCCTCGCCACATGTTCAAAGATTGTCCCAGAGCTAGGAGGGGTGCATCATCACAGACTTATCAGGCCCCACATGCTCCACCGGGTCCTCCAACTATTCTTCCAACCCCAACTTCTATCCCACTTGCTCAGATAGCTCAAGGTGGAGGTCGGGGAGGTCAAGGTCGCCCTAGAGGAAGGGCCAGGCTAGGTATTATGCCCTTCCATCCCATTCAGAGGTCGTCGCTTCAGATTCAGTCATCACAGGTATTGTCCTTGTCTATCGTAGGGATGCATCAGTATTATTTGACCCAGGCTCTACGTATTCATATGTATCTTCTTATTTTGCTTCACATCTGGGGATATCTCGGGATTCTTTGAGATCCCCTGTTTATGTTTCTACTCCCGTGGGATATTCTCTTGTTGTGGACCGCGTATATCGGTGGTGTTTGATTGTTATCAGTGGTTTTGAGACCAAGGCTGATTTATTATTACTCAGTATGGTAGATTTCGACGTTATCCTGGGCATGGATTGGTTGTCTCCTCATTATGCTATCCTTGATTGTCACGCCAAGACCGTGACACTGGCTATGCTAGGTTTACCGTTATTAGAGTGGAGAGGTACCTTAGAGTATACTCCCCACAGAGTCATTTCTTTCCTTAAGGTTCAGCGGATGGTTGAGAAGGGGTGTGATGCATACTTGGCCTATGTGAGAGATGTTAGTGTTGATACCCCTACTGTTGAGTCAGTTCTAGTTGTGAGGGACTTTCCTGATGTGTTTCCATCTGATCTTCTGGGTATTGCCGCCCAACAGAGATATTGATTTCGGCATTGATTTGTTGCCGGGCACTCAGCCCATTTCTATTCCTCCCTATATGTATGGCTCCTCCTGAGTTGAAGGAGAAATTGCAGGAGTTGCTTGATAAGGGTTTCATCAGGACCGGTGTATCACCTTGGGGTGCTCCGGTATTATTTGTGAAGAAAAAGGATGGTTCTATACGTATGTGTATTGATTATCGGCAGCTGAACAAGGTTACAGTGAATAACAGGTATCCATTGCCTCGCATTGATGATTTATTTGACCAGTTGCAGGGTTCTGGATATTTTCCAAGATTGATTTACGTTCTGGCTATCATCAGTTGAAGATTAAGGAGTCGGATATTCCGAAGACTGCCTTCAGGACCAGATATGGTCACTATGAGTTTCTGGTCATGTCATTTGGGCTGACCAATGCCCCAGCAACCTTTATGCAATTGATGCACACTGTGTTCTGGCCTTATCTTGATTCCTTCGTCATTGTGTTTATTGACGACATCTTGGTGTATTCTCGGTCCTAGGCAGATCATGAGCAGCATTTGAGGATTGTGCTTCAGACTTTAAGGGAGAAGAAATTGTATGCAAAATTTTCCAAGTGTGAATTTTGGCTTGATTCGGTGGAATTCTTAGGCCATGTGGTGTCTTGTGATGGGATCAAGGTAGACCCGAAGAAGGTGGAGGCGGTGCATAGTTGGCCTAGACTATCATTAGCTACTGAGATCCGCAGTTTCCCTTGTTTGGCAAGGTACTATCGCCGCTTTGTGGAGGGACTTTCATCTATTGCAGCACCTATGACCAGATTGACCCAGAAGGGTGCTCTGTTCAGGTGGACTGAGGAGTGTGAGGAGAGCTTTCAAAAGCTCAAGATAGACCTGACTACAGCTCTAGTGTTGGTATTGCCTACGGGTTCAGGATCCTATACAGTCTATTGTGATGCCTCGAGGATTGGCCTTGGAGCGGTATTGATGCAGGATGGTAGGGTGATTGCCTATGCGTCCAGACAGTTGAAGGTACATGAGAAGAATTATCCAGTTCATGATCTCGAGTTGGAAGCGATTGTTCACGCCCTGAAGATATGGTGTCATTATTTATACGGTGTTCCCGGTGAGATTTTCACGGATCACCGGAGTTTGCAGCACTTGTTCAAGCAGAAGGACCTCAATTTGCTCCAGCGGAGGTGGTTGGAGTTACTCAAGGACTATGACATCACTATATTATACCACCTGGGGAAGGCCAGTGTGGTGGCTGACGCCTTGAGTCGCCGGGCGGAGAGTTTGGGGAGTTTTGCATATCTTTCGGCAGTTGAGAGGCCCTTAGCTTTGGATGTTCAGTCCTTATCCAGTCAGTTTGTGAGATTGAATCTTTCGGAGCCTTGCTGGATATTAGCTTGTGTGGTTTCCCGATCTTCTCTTTATGACAGCATCAGAGAGCGCCAGTATGATGATCCCCACCTTCTGGTTCTTCAGAACAGGGTTCGTGTTACGCCCCGCAATATTACGTCAACATTATGTCCCGCAGTACTACATCACGATGATGTTACATTTCACAGTATTAAATTACGACGGTGTTGCACCCTGTAGTATTGTACGTTGAATTTGTCGTAAGGTAATTGACATCAGTCCAAGAAAAATATTATTTGGAGATTATAAGGATTGTGCTATTTCAAACAAGTGATGAGTAAATTCGTGAAGGTGAGAGGGGAAGCAAGAGAAAGAAAATGAATTTCTGTCCAAGTTTTGCATGTTGAGATAAAAGTCGGGCCGAGCATTAATACCCGATATTTATGGACTAGTACCATATAAGGTACTATATGACCATGATAGTAGGATGTATAAAGTGTATTAAAAATAAGTTGAATTTTAAGTAATTTGAGACAATTCCTAATTACGCGGGTAATTGGTTAAATAATGGGTAACGGAATATTACCTAATTAAATTAATTATTTGTTGGATAAAATCAAAATCCCATGTGGCACCAAGCCACTACACCCACCAGATGACTCTTAGTCATAATTCACGACTAAGAATTCATTTTTAAATAGGTGTCAACCTCATTTGCCTTCTAACATTTTTAGTGCAAATGAGATTCCTACAAGATTCTGTGACTTCTTAGTAATGTGACTTCTTACAAACTTGACTTCTTAGTAACGTGACTTCTTAGTAACATTTCAATACAAATCCGATTTTCAATACCAAAAACGGCAACAATCCCATTAGTTTAAGTTTTGAGGTTGCCGGATTTAGAGAGTTGTGGCGAGTTGTTTGTGTGGTTGCCCCTCTCTGTCACTCTTAGCAGCCAACAATCACCCAATGTTTACCAACTTCAAATTATTCTTTAGCAAATTAAGTTCACTACGGCAGTGACGATTTTCGTTCTTCAACCAAAATCCAACGAGATTTTTTAGCACCTTAGCGACGTTAAAGTTTGCGGTTCTAAAGGAGTACGGTGCCATCTTTCTCAAGAATATCATACGGATTTTCTTCTACTCCGATCCGTTGTTACGTGCTATCACGATTGACGTGTGTTAGAGGGATTGTCAAGAGAATCGGCTCAGGTATGTTAAGGCTAAGCCCTTCTTTCATTTTGGCATGATCTCTTCATTACACAAGTTTGATAACGAAGCATAAAGAAAATTTAATACTCCTCAATTTACGTATATTTTGCTAGTGTCCCAAGTTACAATATTCTCTTTATCAAGACTTCATATACATTTGAGTAGTTCCTTCTTCCAGTCAAGAGAGCAGAGAGTTTATATATACAGTATTAAAGTATTTTCATTACCATCGAGCTATAATCGATGGTCAGGCCCCTATTGGGCAACCTCTGATCAGATGGTAAGATATATACCGAACCTACTATGGCTGAGCGCCTATGAGCGAGCCCAGTTGGTCGAGATACAGAGCCTAGTATGGCCGAGCGCCTATGAACGAGCCTACTATGGCAGAGCAGTTATAAAGTTATATATATATTTACCGAGCCTTATAGGGCCGGACATCTATTTTACTTACTATATTGAGAGAGTTGAGTCAGTATCAGCAGGTAAGCATATCTTCAGATTATCTTTGACTTCCAGTTACTTGCAGTTACTATATTATCAGTTCAGTTTCCGCTTTCAGCACATGCCTTACATACTCGGTACATTATTCGTACTGACGTCCTTTTGTTGGGGACGCTGCATTCATGCCTGCAGGTATAGATAATCATATTGACGCGCCCTCATAATATACGAGGTTTGCATTCAGCGAAGGATCGGTAAGACTCCACCTCATTCGGAGTGCAGCCGCGTGTATGAGTCATTGTGTCATAGTTTTGCTATAGACAGATGGGTAAGTCGGTGCCCTGTCCTGTTTGATGTTAAATAATCTTAGAGGCTTTGTAGAAATAGGTTTAGTTGGTACAGTATGTCAGAGTCCTTGACGGTTCATATGCATTCATGTTTTAAGAACGATAGTTTATTGATACAGTTGCCCACTTACAGTTGTACATTATGAGTTGTGGCCATGTTAGCCCATGATAGTAACCAAAGAAATGAGTTCAGCTAACTCGACATATATATGTTCTAGTTTTGGTCGAACGATCATGAGTTACAGAGTGGTTCGCTTGGTCCAGTTAGGCATCGGGTGCCAGCCACGCGTCCCCAGGTTCGGGGCGTGACAAAGTGGTATCAGAGCAGTTCTGTCCTAGGGAGTTTACAAGCCGTGTCTAGTAGAGTCTTGTTTATGGGTGTGTCGTGCACCACACTTATAAGCAGGAGGCTACAGGGAATTTAAGATTGTCACTCTTTCTCCTTACTCTAGATCGTGTGGTAGAGCTCACTTATAAGAAATAAAATTCCGAAATTCTATTTTTATTCGTAATAAGACGATGCCTACGTTCAGAAAGATGATCGATAAGAGAAATAGTTGTGGAAGTGTTGAATTAGAGGAAGTCGATTTTGTATCATGCTTATGATGAGTATGTGTAAGGTCTTCAGTATATCATGTGTGTACTAAGACGTGTAAGCCTTTTGACAAGGAGCCTCTTAAGGCATGAATATCTATCCACCCATATGGTCAAAGATAACGAGAGATTCAGAAGATAGATACAAATTTCAATAAGTAAAAAAAAAATGAATGAAGAGGGGTACGAGGTACCCAGTTAGTGAAGATGATCATTATTTACAATTCAAGAATAGAGATATAAGCATTTTGAGTTATTTTCAACAGTAACCAAGGTATGTACCATCAGCTACATTCATCTCAGTTATGCCCTATGGGGGCTGGCATGTGTAGTTTAAGAGAGGAACAGGATATCAGGATCCGACTAGGGTTAGAGTAACCCAAAATGGTGAATGGATTGTTTGCGTTAGTTGACGTTTTGGGAAGGACACTGCAAATGTACTAATAGGTCTCCTTGTGAGACACCCAGACGGCGCACTCTAAAATAGTACAGCTAGATATGAGTACTATAAATATAGATACTGGAAGCCTTGAAGGGATAAATATTACCTTAGTGTGGCTCGCATCCCTAGTAGAGAAATAATGTTAAGCAACTCGAAGAGCCAGTGGATGGAGCAAAGGGGAGCTAAAAGCAAAAGAGTACCTTGTCGATAAGTTTCAGAATAAAGTGATAGAAAGAAAAGTTGGCAGGAAATATGAAGAGAGTGCATTATGAGTAAGATGTGATACATGGATGACAACGGTAGATCAGAGAAAAAACAAACTACAGCATTATAGAGTTTATAGTCTAGTGAAGGAAAAGACGAGAAGTGACAGGCCTTGAGACAACAAAAGAATATAGGCCATAAAGTCGTATCCTCATTTCGAGAAACAAGTTCGTGAACAAAAGGAAAAGTTAGACCCCCTAAAGTAATACAAGTCAGTATGGGCTGGTGACAGGATAACTAAACGTGAATTAAGGACTGAGTGACTCGATAATAGTCAGTATCATCAGAATTTCAGATTTTGCCCCGGCGTTAATAGCATGGACAAAAGAAGAACATTCTTAAGAAATTCAGAAAATGGTCATTCAGGAAAAACACTTCCCTAAAGCAAGCAATGTGAGCAAAGTTAAACTGAAGGGAATTTACGTGTCGGTTACACTAGATGTATACCTCTTGAGTAAGGAAATTATTTATCCTTGGTACAGAACAATTATCGCAAGGCGAGTAAGGGTCATCGATGATGTGAAAAGATTCCAAGGATGAAGAGGTAAAACATTTATATGTAGATCATCGTAGCACTAAGTGTTAGAACTCCCCTAACGGGGGTAATATGGAGTGGTGTGCCATGAAGTCATAATAAATTAGTGCTAGTAATCATGGAATGGTAAAGGAATAATGCGGTAAAAATGAAAAAGGAATGAGATTACACCTATTCAGCTCCTACTTATATGATACAATTCCAGAACATGAAGCAAGCACGACGCCAAGGAGAGGAAGTAAGGGTTCCAGCCCAGGATGTTATTGATAAATAAAGAGACAGCACAAGATGTAAGTTAAGACAAAGGATATAACCCAAGAAAGATTATGCGGAGTGTTGATATGAGAACGAACCAACGAGCAGTTAGTAGTTGATTCAGGAAGAGTCTTGTTATGGCTAGACAAGAGGATAAAGACAAATCAGCAGATCAATACAAGATAAACACAGGGAACCCCAACATGGGGAATTCAGCCTCGCAGTTATGACATTGTAATACTTGAGATATATTCGTATAAGAGCCGGGGAAGTTAAAAAGGTTCCGTATGAGTATTATGGAAATAAAAGAGAATGTTACTGGAAGACAATCAAAATATCAGTTCAGAAGCAACCCTACAAGCACAAGGATACGGAGGTAAACAACTACGGATGATTATAGGCAAGGAAGGACATCAAAAGGTCCGTAATAAGCTTGCAACTTTACAAGAGTCAGAAGGTCCTCCTTAAGTACTACAACGGAGACCAGCTGAGGAATAAGAAAGAAGGCTTCAACCTAAACATAGAAACTCGAAGTAGAAATGGTCATGCAAAAATAGTCTCACTACAAAAAAAATTATACGCACTCCAAAGGTAAGTGGCACCTACCGTGGCCAATGAACAGAGAGAAAACTCGAAGGTAATATTCAAGACCATATGAGTTGCACAAAAAAAGAATTCTGGCATGCGTGGGAACTAGGATAAGTTAAGTATGCATGCAACAAGGGGAAAAAAAGACCAGAAAAAGTAATTGCGTACGTTTAAAGAAAGCTAAGAAGGAACGAAAGGAATTATTCGATCAATGATCCCGGGTTGGTGACGTTATGAACGCACTTAAGAGATTGGAGGTTTATACTTGCAGCATATACATCCGTAGAAGATTCTGGTATACGTATTGAGCCCAGGTCATGGACGAAGGATTGAATTGTTAAAGGATTGTATCATGAATATTCCATAAGGCCCATGAAGGGCTAGGGTAATAACTAATACCCGGAGACGCAGATTGGAAAGATAGCTTAAGCCTGCATAAAGGTTGATTAGAAGGAAGATGAAACTAAAGAGTTACATCGACAAAACAAAACAAATCAGGAGTATGATTATTGGACCCATAAAATTATAGACATCATGATTAAGATCATTGTAGAATCATTCTTAATATCAGAGGTACAAGAGAGGAAGTACAAAAAACATATTCTATAACAGCCCTACGATAAAGCCAGTCAGAAAAGTACATGTCGCATAAGAAGTCAGTACGAAGCTTCCACCGGATTGTGTATCCACAGTGTTATAATAAGAGCTTCAAGTTATGGACGTGAATTATACCTATGTGGAAGGGAGGTCCTGAAAGAGATAGAAAACATGATGCAAGATTTTAAAGTAAGTAAGGTAAAAGGGAACAACGTATGAGATACTCAAATACAGAAGGTTGTGAATAGTCCATACTTTGGATAGAAGGCTAAAAGCGCCGGGATTCAGTATTCAGGAATGATCTTCTAGCCTATGGTCTAGGCATCAAAAGTCCTGACTAAGAGAAGAAAAAAAAGAGTTAGAGACGATGTGATGTCTCGCTTGACGTTCCCAACATGACATAAGCAAATTTATGATGCAAACACGTTGAAAGGTTACAAGTAACATAAATAGAAATGTGTAGGTCGCAAGCTATAACAAAATGGACAAGTCGTCAGGATTAAGCCCATGAAAACAAGCAGAGCATATGGTTTCTCTAAGTTATAAAAAGCTCACTATACCCTGAATGAACTCAAAGGAATATAAGACTAATAACATGTAGAAGAGATGGAATACTGCCCTGTTAATAGGTTGAGGGTGTAATTGTTATAGACAAAGGATGACGTTTGGGATTTTTATTGAGTAATGATCTGACGAGGAAAAGAAAGGGATCTCATGAATTGGACAGGATTAAAATACCCATGTAAGTTTAATCACAATGGGATGTTGTGAGATACAATTATGAAAGCAGGGTATCGCCCAGGTGGATCAATCTAATCATTTCAGATATTCCCCGATAAAACGTGAGCCCTAGCGGCAGTGTTACATAAGAGATCAAGTTATCACTGGCAGATGATAGATCAACATTAAGGAGAATCATCAGTATATGGATAAAAGTCACAAAGTATGAGATGAGATTAGACCATCAGTCTTAAGGATAAGCAACGAGGGTAACCTGGAATTAGTTGAAGACCTTAGTAAAGGATTATGGTATAGTATGACCTACTAGATGCAGTAAAGTCATACAAATGGATAACCAGATCTATGAAATAAGATATATGAATATTCGCAAGTTCTACAGAGTACCGAGCGAAGAACTTCAGTGCAGCTATAGATTCCCAGAGAGGCATCATGTATATGTTTACAAAATAAGGCCTAGAGATTGGATAAAAGCTGGAGGAAAAAAAAAGAAGAAGAGTCTCATAAGCGCACTTACAAGGTCAGTATCGTAGAGGCCGCATGAAAGAAGATAACAACAGTTATGATATTGGGAAGAATTCGATCACAAGTCATGGCATGGGAAAGAGGCCTAAATGGGGGAACGCCCTGGCCTTTGGATTTATTCAAAGAACAGCAGCCTAAATGGCAAGGAGAGTATTGAGATATTCACAAAAGCTAGAAGTTATGAAAATGATAAGAGCATCAGTCAACATTCGAGGACGAATGTTCCAAAGGGGGGAATGATGTTACGCCCCGCAATATTACGTCAACATTACGTCCCGCAGTACTACATCACGATGATGTTACATTTCACAGTATTAAATTACGACGGTGTTGCACCCTGTAGTATTGTACGTTGAATCTGTCGTAAGGTAATTGACATCAGTCCAAGAAAAATATTATTTGGAGATTATAAGGATTATGCTATTTCAAACAAGTGATGAGTAAATTCGTGAAGGTGAGAGGGGAAGCAAGTAAAAAAAAATGAATTTTCGTCCAAGTTTTGCATGTTGAGATAAAAGTCGGGCCGAGCATTAATACCCGATATTTATGGACTAGTACCATATAAGGTACTATATGACCATGATAGTAGGATGTATAAAGTGTATTAAAAATAAGTTGAATTTTAAGTAATTTGAGACAATTCCTAATTACGCGGGTAATTGGTTAATTACTGGGTAACGGAATATTATCTAATTAAATTAATTATTTGTTGGATAAAATCAAAATCCCACGTGGCACCAAGCCACTACACCCACCAGATGACTCTTAGTCATAATTCATGACTAAGAAGTCATTTTTAAATAGGTGTCAACCTCATTTGCCTTCTAATATTTTTAGTGCAAATGAGATTCCTACAAGATTCTGTGACTTCTTAGTAATGTGACTTCTTACAAACTTGACTTCTTAGTAATGGGACTTCTTAGTAACATTTCAATACAAATCCGATTTTCAATACCAAAAACGGCAACAATCCCATTAGTTTAAGTTTTGAGGTTGCCGGATTTAGAGAGTTGTGGCGAGTTGTTTGTGTGGTTGCCCCTCTCTGTCACTCTTAGCAGCCAACAATCACCCAATGTTTACCAACTTCAAATTATTCTTTAGCAAATTAAGTTCACTACGGCAGTGAAGATTTTCGTTCTTCAACCAAAATCCAACGAGATTTTTTAGCACCTTAGCGACGTTAAAGTTTGCGGTTCTAAAGGAGTACGGTGCCATCTTTCTCAAGAATATCATACAGATCTTCTACTCCGATCTGCCGTTATGTGTTGTCGCGATTGACGTGTGTTAGAGGGATTGTCAAGAAAATCGGCTCAGGTATGTTAAGGCTAAGCCCTTCTTTCATTTTGGCATGATCTCTTTATTACACAAGTTTGATAACGAGGCATAAAGAAAATTTCATATTCCTCAATTTACGTATATTTTGATAGTGTCCCAAGTTACAATATTCTCTTTATCAAGACTTCATATACATTTGAGTAGTTCCTTCTTCCAGTTAAGAGAGTAGAGAGTTTATATATACAGTATTAAAGTATTTTCATTACCATCGAGCTATAATCGATGGGCAGGCCCCTATTGGGCAACCTCTGATCAGATGGTAATATATATACCGAACCTATTGTGGTCGAGCGCTTATGAGCGAGCCCAGTTGGTCGAGATACAGAGCCTAGTATGGCCGAGCGCCTATGAACTAGCCTTCTAAGACAGAGCAGTTATAAAGTTATATACATATTTACCGAGCCTTATAGGGGCGGACATCTATTTTACTTACTATATTGAGAGAGTTGAGTCAGTATCAGCATGTAAGCATATATTCAGATTATCTTTGACTTCCAGCTACTTGCAGTTACTATATTATCAGTTCAGTTTTAGCTTTCAGTACATGCCTTACATACTCGGTACATTATTCGTACTGACGTCCTTTTGTTGGGGACGTTGCATTCATGCCTGCAGGTATAGATAATCAGATTGACGAGCCCTCATAATATACGAGGTTTGCATTCAGCGAAGGATCGGTAAGACTCCACCTCATTCGGAGTGCAGTCGCGTGTATGAGTCATTGTGTCATAGTTTTGCTATAGACGAATGGGTAAGCCGGTGCCCTGTCCTGTTTGATGTTAAATAATCTTAGAGGCTTTATAGACATATGTTCAGTTAGTACAGTATGTCAGAGTCCTTGACGGTTCATATGCATTTATGTTTTAAGAACGATAGTTTATTGATACAGTTGCCCACTTACAGTTGTACATTATGAGTTGTGGCCATGTTAGCCCATGATAGTAACCAAAGAAATGAGTTCAGCTAACTCGACCTATATATGTTCTAGTTTTGGTCGAACGAACATGAGTTACAGAGTGGTTTGCTTGGTCCAGTTAGGCACCGGGTGCCAGCCATGCCTCCCCAGGTTCGGGGCGTGACAGTTCGGTGGGGTGATGCCAGGGATGTGACTATAGGGGATGATGGTGTGATGAGGATGCAGAGTCGGATCTGTGTGCCCAATATGGATGGGCTTCAGGAGTTGATTCTTGAGGAGGCCCATAGCTCGCGGTACTCCATTCATCCGTGTACCGCGAAGATGTACCAGGACCTGAGACAGAACTACTGGTGGAGAAGGATGAAAAAGGATATAGTGGAGTTTGTGGCCAAGTGTCTCAACTGTCAGCTAGTCAAATATGAGCATCAGAGACCAGAAGGGTTGCTTCAGCAGATTGAGTTTCCAAAGTGGAAGTGGGAGGGGGTCACCATGGACTTTGTGGTTGGGCTTCCTCGGACTTTGAGAAAGTTCGATGCTATTTGGGTGATCGTGGATCGGCTGACCAAGTCAACCCATTTCATTTCAGTGTTGACTACATACTCCTCTGAGAGGTTGGCTCAGATTTATATCAGGGAGATTGTTCGCCTTCATGGTATTCCAGTATCTATCATTTCAGACAGAGGTACATAATTCACTTCACAGTTCTTGAGAGCCGTTCAGCAGGAGCTAGGCACCAAGGTAGATTTGAGTACATCCTTTCACCCTCAGACGGACGGGCAGTCCGAGCGCACGATTCAGATTCTTGAGGATATGCTCCATGCCTGTGATGGATTTTGGAGGTTCATGGTACCAATACTTTCCACTTGTCGAGTTTTCTTATAATAACAGCTACCAATCTAGAATTCAGATGGCGCCGTATGAGGCTTTGTATGGCAGACGATGTCGGTTTCCAGTGGGATGGTTTGAGCCGGGCGAGGCCCGATTGTTGGGTACGGATTTGGTCCAAGATGCCCTGGACAAGGTGAAGGTGATTCAGGAGAGACTTCGCACAACTCAGTCCAGGCAGAAGAGTTATGTGGACCGGAAGATTCGTGATTTGGTATTTATGACTGGTGAATGGGTTTTGCTTCGGGTATCGCCTATGAAAGGCGTCATGAGGTTCGGGAAGAATGGTAAGCTAAGTCCGAGATTTATTGGCCCTTTTGAGATATTATAATGTGTTGGGGAGGTTGCTTATGAGCTATCCTTGCCTCCTAACCTAGCAGGAGTTCATCCGGTATTCCACGTCTCTATGCTCCAGAAGTAACACGGTGACCTGACCCATGTTTTGGATTTCAGCTCAGTCCAGTTGGGCAAGGATTTATCATATATTGAGGTTCAGTGGAGGGGTCAGCCGGTCAAGGAGGCGACTTGGGAGACCGAGCAGGATATGCGCGCCAGTACCCTCGTCTTTTCACATCTTCAGGTATGTCTTTATACTCGTTCGAGGACGAACGATTTTCTTAGAGGGGAGAATGTAACGACTCGGTCGGTCGTTTTGAGAATTAGCGCTCCGATTCCCTAATAACTGCTTTCCCCACATTTGTATATGCTTATGGGACTTGTCGGAGTGATTAGTTGTGAATTCCGGAAAGTTTTTGGACACATAGTCCCTATATATGACTTTTAAGCTTTAGAAATCAGACGTAGGTAGAATTGTGTGAAGACGGGTCTAGAATGGAATTTCGTCGACTCTGTTAGATCCGTTGGGTGATTTCGAGGTTAGAAGCGTGTCTGGAATGTGTTATCAAGGCATGTAGTAGATTTAGGCTTGAATTGGCGAAAGTTAGAATCTCGGCGATTTGGACCGATAGGTGAAATTTTGATATCGGTCTCGGAATGGGATTCCGGAGGTGGCAACAGGTTCGTAGTGTCATTTATGACCTGTGTGTAAAATTTGAGGTCATACGGATTAGTTTTGACGTGTTTCGGCATCGGTTGTAGATTTTGGAAATTTCATAAGTCCTTAGGCTTGAATCCATGCATAATTTGTGATTTTGGTGTTATGTGATGTGTTTTGAAGACTCGACTAAGTTTGGATGAGGCATTAGGACTGGTTGGTAATTTTGGTTGAGGTCCCGGGGGCCTCAGGGGTGTTTCGGATGCTCAACGGGGAGATTTTGGACTTAAACACCAGCTGAAGCATTGCTGGTTCTGGTGTTTCGCACCTGCGGAAGGGGAGCCGCAGGTGCGGACACGTAGGTGAGCTTAATGATGCGCAAGTGCAGTTTTGGGCTGGGCTCACAGATGCATTGAGGAATCCGCAGGTGCAGAGCCGCAGATGCGGCCCACAAACCGCAGGTGCGACCCCCAGCCCATTAATGAATTTCCGCACCTGCGATGTCTTTTTCGCAGGCGCGAGACTGCAGGTGTGGTCCAATGGGTCGCAGTTGCGGAATTGCTGGGCAGATAACATCTAATTCGAGGGTTTAAATTTCATATATTCTAAAAATGATTTGGAGCTCGGGATTAGGCGATTTTGAGTGGGTTTTGAAGAGAAGACTCATAGGTAACGATCCCTAATCCTATTTCACTTATATATCATTAATCTATAACAATTTCTTCAATCTATTCAAGGAAATTGGGAGAAAAATTAGGATAATGGGAGAAAAGTTCCCCAAGTAGAAATTCGAGAATTTAATGGGATTTTGATGTCGGATTTCGATGATTCTTGTTCGAGTGTGTTCGTGAGTGAATGGGTGTTCTAAATTGGTAACTTTCACTCGATTCCGAGACATGGGAGCGGGGACCTTTTGGGAAATTTTCCTAATTTCGCGTATTAGCTTTGAACTAATTAGCTAGATATATTTCTTAATGTGATATTTACATTATGCAATTGAATTGAATAGATTTGGGCTATTCGGAGTCGGGTACTCGTGGCAAGAACGTGGTTTCGAGTTGAGTAGAGCAGTCGAGGTAAGTGGCTTGCCTAACTCCGTGTTGGGTACTTTTCCCTTAGGTTGTTTTGATATAATTGTTGTGTGGGCGCTATGTACGTGAGGTGAAGAGTACGTACACGGGTCATTTCTGCAAAAATCTCACTTTTCTTTCAAAAATTATACAATGCCTTGTATTTCAATTACATCATTTCTACGTGTTTAATTGTTTATCCTAGATTAGGAAAGCATGCCTATTGTTTTCATATTAAATTGCTTGACACTCTATGCTCCATATTTAGTTAGTTTTCCTCTTCTTTCCTACCTGTATTTTTTATGTACTATTAGAATCGATGTTTATTGGCATTTACTTCACATTTCATATTTAAATTGGGGACTACGGACGTATTCCGGGAGATCCCCCTAGCACTGCGTATTTAAATTGGGGACTACGGACGTATTCTGGGAGATTCCCCATGTATTGCATATTTAAATTGGGGCCTACGGACGTATTCTGGGAGATCCCCCCTGTACTGCATATTTATAAATGAAACTACGAGACGGTATCCTGGGAGATTCCATTGTGTGATACGTTAAGCTGAGCCGAGGGCTCCATTTTTACTGTCTTATTTCAGCTTATTCACTTTGACTATTTATTTTAGAACTATTTCTTTTCCGTACTATTTAAACTGTTTACTTATAAATCCAGTAGAGCCTTAACCTGACCTCGTCACTACTTGACTGAGGTTAGGCTTGACACTTACTAGGTACCGAACGTGGTGTACTCATGCCCTTTCCTGCATATGTTTTTTCGTGTGCAGATCCAGGTTCGAGTTCTCAGCCACGTTGCTAGTGGTCGTCGCAGCTGTTCCGAGGAGACCGTAAGGTAATTCTGTCGCGTCCGCAGAATCCTCCGAGTCACCTTCTATTCCATACTAGATAGAGATTTCTATGTATTTTTCTTTCCCGTTGTATAGAGCTATTACAGTATAGAAGCTTGTGAATATCATGTGACATTCCGGTTTTTGGGATTGATACTTGTACATGCCAAGCGGCTATGTTATGTCTACTTATATTTTCCTTTTTGTCTTTAGTTTATCGTTTTTGAATTAAGATCTTTCCACAAATTTAGGCTTACCTAGTCGCAGAGACTAGGTGCCGTCACGATACCTTTTGGAGGGTAAATCGGGTCGTGAAAGGTGCAATGGACTCCTATTCCAAAACTACTTTATTTTTTACATCATCAAGTTTTCAACCTTAGTATCTGTAACGACCCAACCGGTCGTTTTGTGTATTGGGACTCCGTTCCCGTAAATGACTCTTTCCATAGCGACTACTCGTGCCTTATGACTTGTGTGGGCAGGTAGTTCGAGATTCAGAAGTGATTTGGCCAGTTCAGGAACACCTAATTCCTGAAGGCTAGCCTATTTGGCTGATTTTGGTTTCGAGCAGCATTTTGAGAAAACGACCTGGGAATCGAGTTCTGACAGCTCCAGCAGCTCCGGATGATGATTTCGGACTTGGGAGTGTGTTCGCCTCGGGTTTCTGATGACCCGGGAGTATTTCGGCACCTGAATTGGAATTCAGGATTTTATGTGATTTAGAATTCAGCCTGGAATTGGATCTCAAGATATCATGGTCCAAATGGAATTCGGAATTGACAATAGTTCCGTATAGTCGTTTATGACTTGTCCGCAAAATTTGGGGTCATTCCGAGCAGTATAGACTCGTTCGGCGTATTGATGAGCCATTTGATTTTTTCTTGAAATCCTAAGTTTGATCTAAGGGGTTTTGGAGAGTGATTCTTGGTTTGAATGATGTTTTTAGTGTTCTGGAAGCTCGAGCGAGTCCGTCATGTGATTTGGGACTCGTTGGTATAACTTGTCGAGGGCTCGGGTGGGCCCAGGGGTCTCCCGGACCCCTATTGGGGTCAAAAAACTAGCAATGGAACTGCTGGTGGGAATTTGCTGGTGTGACCGCACCTGCGGTCCATTAGCTGAAGGCGCGAGGCTTGCACCAGCAGCCACCCCTTCGCAGGTGCGGCTCCAGCCGCAGGGGCGACCCCTCTTCTCGCAAGCGCGGCTCCGCAGGCGCGGACAAAAGCCCGCAGGCGCGACCTTCCCCAGGGACCAGGCCAACTGCAGGTGCGGCCAATTTCCCGCAGGTGCGAGTCCGCACCTGCGATCCAAAGT
>ML293599.1:17230-94190 GCA_005239495.1 Nicotiana undulata | reverse complement strand
ATCCGCCGTGGCGTACGGCCCGCTCCCTTATATTTCACAATTTCATTTCAAATCCGTCGTGGCCTACGACCCGCTCCCTTATATTTCACAATTTCATTTCAAATCCGCCGTGGCGTACGGCCTGCACCCTTGTATTTCACAATTTCATTTCAAATCCGCCGTGGTGTACGGCCCGCTGTTATATTTCACAATTTCATTTCAAATCCGCCGTGGCATACGGCCCGCTCCCTTATATTTCACAATTTCATTTCAATGGACCTCAGAAGAACAACATGATGCAAAAACAACATTTCGTAGGAAATATAGCATTACAATAAATCATAAGAGCATTTCAACGACAGAAAGGAACATATTTAAGGCATTGCAAGGAAGCATACAAGGCATGATGTGGGCCTAACTACCCGGACATAACAATAATAGCCGCCACGTACGGACTCTCATCACTTGGTGCGTACGCAGCCCCCAAACAAGTTACACATAGCATATATATCACCTATGAGGACAATTCCCTCTTACAAGGTTAGAAAGGAGACTCACCTCGTGTCGAATCTACCCCTCGGACCACAATTGCGCCCGAAACTCCGAATTCTATACCCGAGGACTCGCAACTAGTCAAAAGATATATAATATTATCAATTCATGTACGATGTTATAACTCATCTTAGTTATTCAATAAAATCGCTATTCTTGAAGAATTCTCAATTTCCAACCCCGGCCTCTCATGGCCAAATTCCGGAAATTTTCGAAGGAATGAACTACCCGAAGCCTAAGGATCGTAATTACATAATTTATTTAGGAATTTTTGGCTAAAAATGAAGTTTCACTATTTTCCCAAAACCCCACATTTTTCTATCAATTCCTATGAATTTTAAGATAATTGGAAGAGGATTTTATTTGAATTTGATGTTAAAAGTCATGAAAAACGGACTAGGAATCACTTACCTTGATGAGTTTGAACTTGGGCAGTCCTTTCCCTAGCTTGGAGGAGCTCTAATGGAGGTTGGGTATTGAATAATGAAGAAGAATCCCGTAATTGGACATTTAAGTACTGCCAAGGCAAACCTTCACTGCGATCGCGACACCGGGCATGCGATCGCGAAGGCCAACCGACCGGACCTCTGCGACCGCGGCAGAGGTCCTGCGACCGCGAAGAACAATTGGCAAGACCTCTGCGATCGCGGCAGTGGTCCTGCGATCGCGTAGAACAAACTCACCCGGCCCAGATGATACTCAATGCGATCGCAAGATATGGGCTGCGATCGCGAAGGTGTGGAACCCAGACCTCTACGATCGCAAAGGGGAAGCTGCGATCGCGTAGAGCAATCGACAGCCCGGCAAAAATCCTTCTCCGCGATTGCAACCCACCTTCTGCGATCGTAGAGAAGGAAACCAGACAGCAAATTTTTTGGTTTTCTAACTTAGCTCCCGGGGGTCCAAAACACACCCGAGCCCCTTGGGACCCCGTCCAAAAGGACCGTCAAGTCTGTATACGTGATACGGACTCGCTCGAACTCTCGGAACATGAAAAACAACAACGGAACTCGAAATCAAACCCCAAAACCAAATTAATCAAACTTAAGAACTTTGAAATTCTAGAATTCACTTCAACGCGCCGAACCGGCCTAAACTACTCGGAATGACTTCAAAATTTGCAGACAAGTTATAAATGACACAACAGAACTATTCCCGGTCTCGGAATTTCAATCGGACCTCGGGAACATAAAATCACATTCCAAACCAAATTTCAAATTCTATGAGATTTCTCAAAACTTCATTAACTCCAATTTTCTTCATTTTATCCGAAACCAATCAAATCAAGTCTGTTTTATACCAAATTTCACAGATGACTTATATAACACATATTCAACCTGTTCCGGGCTTCGAAATCATAATACGGGCCCGGCAACACAAGTTTCACATCAAGGTTCATTTTCATAAGCCTTTAATATTTTCATAAAACAATTTTCTTTAAAAATTCATTTCTCGGACTTGGGTCCTCGGAATTCGATTTCGGGCATACGCCCAAGTCCCATATTTTCCTACGGACCTTCCGGAACCGTCGGATCACGTATCCGGGTCCGTTTACCAAAAATGTTGACCAAAGTCAACTTTATTCAATTAATTATCACAAATTTAACTCTTAATCAAGTTTTCCACATAAAGACTTCCCGTCTATGCGCCCGGGCTGCACACGCACATCGAGGTTAGATTAATGGAGGATTTCGGGCCTCGAAACACAGTCCAAATTAGATGCACATAAGATGACCCCTTTTGGGGTCATCACAGGAATGGAAGGTGACTCGGAGGATTCTGCGGACGCAGCAGAATTACCTTACAGTCTTCTCAAGTAGCTACGACGATATTTAGCCACGGAACTGAGAACTGGAACCTGGATCTGCACACGAAAATAAACATGTGCAGGAAAGGGCATGAGTACACCACGTTCGGTACCAAGTAAGTGTCAAGCCTAACCCCAGTCAAGTAGTAACGAGGTCAGGTTAAGGCTCTACTGGATTTATAAATTTTAAATAGTTTAAATAATGCGGAAAAGAAATAAGTTCTAAAGTAAACAATTCTATAGGAAAAGTGGGATTTGAAGAAATGGCCCGTGTACGTACTCGTCACCTCACGTACACGGTGCCCACACAACAATTAAATCAAAAACAACCTAGGGGAAGGTCCCCAACACAGAGTTAGGCAAGCCACTTACCTCGACTGCTCTACTCAACTCGAAACCACGTTCTTACCACGAGTACCCGACTCCGAATTGCCCAAATCTATTCAATTAAAGTGCATAATGTAAATATCACTTTAAGAAATCAATCTACCTAATTAGTTCAAAGCTAATATGCGAAATTAGGAAAATTGCCCAAAAAGTCCCCCCGGGCCACGTTTTGGAATCGGGTAAAAATTACAAATTCCGGACACCCATATCTTTCAAGCCTACATATTCGTGGAACTCGATCTCATTTAGAAAGCCTGATCTCTATCTTTCAGCAACTGAACGGGAAGTGGTTTAAGAATAAGAAAGGACTTTAGTATCGGATGTGCTCGCCCAGCAAGAAAGGCCCTGACCCTGCCAACCAAGTATCAAAAAGAAAGAAGAGAAAGAAAGGAGAATAGAACACACACGAGTCTAACCATACAAGAATTACTCGAATCGGATACCAAAATATCAAACAAAACTCACAAACTTGGCCTAAGAACTTAATCCAAATTTTCTTCAATTTTCCACCATAAATTTGAAATTAAAGGATGGATTTAAGTGTAGATTCATGGAAATTCGTCCAAACCGAGTAGGAATTACTTACCCAAATCGCCCAGGTGAAAATCCCTTCAAAAATCGCAATTTCCCGAGCTCCCAAGTTCAAAAATGTGAAAAATGGCTTAACCCTCGATTTTGGGTTTTAAAATCTGCCTAGGAACAGTCCTCATCGCGTTCGTGGAAGCACCCTAGCGAATGCGAAGGGTAAAAACTCACACGCCCAAAATTTAACCTACGCAAACACGACACAGGGCATGAAGACGTGGACCGTGCCCTATTCCAACCCTACCCGAACGCGACTAGCACCACGCATCCGCGAAGGGTTAAGCTCGAACCCTCTACTACCTAATCCTACTACACGAACGTGGTATAGTCCACGTGTTCGCATTCCATCACTGTGCCAAACATACGCGAACGCACTCGACCACACGCGAATGCATAGGACAAGAATCCCTGGATCAGTTTTGTCACAACCCGAAATCCCACCTTCAGGCTGTGACTGCGTCTAACGTTGAACCCGCTAGACAAGCCAACATGTAAAATTTCACTAACCAATTAACACTGAATTAACAGGAATACTAGAAGCAATTTTATAATTTAACATACGGAAATAGATAAAAACAGGACTAAGTGATAGAAACAAATACAATACGTTGTAACAATCCCCGAATCTGGAGTCACTAACTCTAGAACATACTAAAAGATTACTACAAACAAGGTGTTGAACAATAACTGTATACAACTGTCTTTGGAAATAAACGAAAAAGACAGGAAGGAAGAAAAATGGGATAGAGGAGACGTCAAGGCCCACGAACGTCTGCGAGTCTACCTTGCAATCTCCGAGGTGGGCTGAAGGATACTCCCTCTAACGATGTCCACTAGGTCCGGCTGCGGGATCTGCACTACATAAAGAAGTGCAGGTGTAGCATCAGTACAACCGACCCCATGTATTGAGTAAGTGCCAAGCCTAACCTCGGCCGAAGTAGTGACGAGGCTAGACCTGACAACATACATTAACTGTTCTACTCTACAACATATTACATGGAAAACAACAAGAGATAAGCAGATAAACATGGAACACGGGAGCAGTTAATGGGGGGTAACAAGTGAGATAAAGCAGTTAATTAAACACATAAGAGCAAACAAGAAAGGAAAGTTAACAAGAATGCTAACGTAACAAGTATAAATGCCAGCAATGTAAATAATGGCATGACATCACCCTTCGTGGTTTTACTCTTTTTCTCACAGATGTACAATATAAAATGATATGAATCATGGCATGGCATCACCCTTCTTGCTTTTACTCTCTTCCTCATTATGCAATACATGATGTAATCAATATCAATCATGGCACGACATCACCCTTCGTGCTTTTACTCTCTTCTTCACTATGCAATATACGATGTAATCAGTGTAAATCATGGCACGACATCACCCTTCGTGCTTTACACTCTTCCTCACCATAACAATGACCTTTATCAAAATGGCAAGGGATGCAACATAGTGGAAACACAAGTCATAATCACCCGTCAAGGGGAATATTATCAGTCAATATTATAACAATTGCCCAGCAAGGGTCTCAGTTATAACCACTCTTTTCAGATATATCCTTTACAATTGGCTCTCAATCGAACCATTCACATCACAAGTTTATTAGCAAGGATTTTCAACAACAATCAACTCCCAAGTAGAGACAATTTCAAAATATAATGAATATGGAAGTAATAACAAGAATTTCATCAAACATAGACTCACAGGCATGCTTGACACACAATGCATAGGCACTCGTCACCTCACCTATGCATTGAACATGATAAACACATAGCACATAGCACACAATACATATTCCCTCACCAAAGCTAGGCAAGACACTTACCTCGGGTCCAAGAATAGAAATTCAAGCTTCTAATACCGCCTTTCCTTTTGAATTCAACTCCGAAACGACAATATCTAGACATAATTAACTAATTAACATCAATAATGACTCATTAATACAATCCCATAGCCTAAATATACAATTTCTAGCATTCTTCCAAAAATACCTAAATTCGACCCCAGGCCTGCTTGGTCCAAACACGAGGCTCAGACCAAAACCCGATTACCCATACCCCCACGAGTTCAAATATATAATTTGTTTTGAAATCCGACCCCAAATTGAGGTTGAATTACCCAAAATCCCATAAACCCTAACTCTACCCAAAACCCCTAATTTCTACTTTGATTTTAGGATTTTAGGCCTAGATTCTAGTGATTAGGGAAGGAAAGTGGAAGAAAACGAGGTGATAATTACTTACCTAAGAGACTATGGCGATGGAGGTCTTCAAAAATGGCTAAGGGGGTTGTGGAGAAGAGGAAGATGGAGTAAATTGTGGAAATCCCGCAATGGGTTCTGTTTTGGGTATTTAAAATAGCTGGGAAAAAATACACTCTACGATCGCAAAAGAGGAGACGCGATCGCAGAAGAGGAAATGGCTGACCCTATGCGATCGCAGGAAGGGTTACGCAATCGCAGAGCTCTACGACTTCACCTTATGCGATCGCGGTTCACTATACGCGACCTCACAGAATACCTTACCCCCAGCCCCCCGACCTCCTACTACATTATGCGATCGCGAAGCTGAAGTTGTGATCGCATAGTGCATCACTGACCCCTCCCAGACCCAGTACTATGCGATCGCGACTAAGCTTATGCGATCGCATAGAGACACACACCAGACACCAGAAAACTCAAGGAAACACCAGAGTTTTCATACTTTTGCACTCCGTTACCTACCCGAAACTCACCTGAGCCCTCGGGTCTCAAAACCAAAAACACACACGACTCCTAAATCATCCTACGGACTTATTCAAGCACTTAAATCACTAAAATATCATCAAAACAAGGAATTAAACCTCAAAACTCATAGAATTTTGTTAAAACTTCATAAGGTTCAATTATTCCGATTTTGATCCGAAACACGTCATTTCAAGTCCGTTTTACACCAAATTTCACAGATATCTCACATAATATATATTAAACCTGTTCTAGGCTCCAGAACCATAATACGGTCCCGGAACACGGTTTTCACATGAATATTCATTTTTAAAAACCTTTATATTTTTCAGAAAATAATTTTCTTTAAAAATCCATTTCTCGAGATTGGGACCTCGGAATTCGATTCCGGGCATACGCCCAAGTCCCACATTTTTCTACGGACCCTCCGGGGCTGTCAAATTACGGGTACGAGTCTGTTTACCAAAAATGTTGACCAAAGTCAACTTTAATCAATTAATTATAAGAAACTTCATTTTTGTTCATCAAGTTTTCACATAAAAGCTTCCCGGCTACCTCCCCGGACTGCGCACACATATCGAGGTGGGATTAACGGAGGCTTTCGGGGCCTCAAAACACAAACTTAGCTAAATTTATATAGGATGACCTTTTGGGTCATCACAAGTTTAAGCCTACACGTTCGCGACTATCCCCACGCGAACGCATAAGAGGAAACCAGCACAAGCGAAATCTGATGCCTCTTACGTCCAAATTTTAGCCCGTTGAGCATCTGAAACACACCCGAGGCCCCCCAGACCTCAACCAAACCTACCAACCAGTCCTAATACTTCATTCGAACTTAATCGAGCCTTCATAACACATCATATAACACCAAAATCACCAATTATACATGGATTCAAGCCTAAGGACTTATGAAATTTCCAAAATCCACAATCGATGCCGAACCACGTCAAAACTAGTCTGAATGACCTTAAATTTTACACACAGGTCATAAATGACATTACAGACCTACAATCACTTTCGGAATTCCATTCCGACCTGATATAAAAATTTCACCTATCGGCCAAAATCGCCAAAATTCTAACTTTTGCCAATTCAAGCCTAAATCTACTACAGACCTCGAAAACACATTCTGGACACACTCTTAACCCCAAAATCACCCAATGGAGATAAAGGAGTCGACGAAATTCCATTCCGGATCCGTCTTCATACAGTTCCAACTACGGTCCGATTTCTAAAGCTTAAACTCATATATAGGGACTATGTATCCCAAAACTCCCCGGAATTCACAACTAAACAGTCCGACAAGTCCCATAAGAAGATACAAACTTGGGGGAAAATAGTTATTAGGGGATCAGGGCGCTAACTCTCAAAACAACCGACCGGGTCGTTACATTCTCACCCTCTTAAGAAAAATTTCCGTCCTCGAACGAGTATGAGGGTACCGGCTGCGCATATCCTGCTCGGTCTCCCAAGTTGCCTCCTCGACCGGCTGACCCCTCCACTGAACCTTAATTGATGCAATATTCTTTGACCTGAGCGATCAGATATGTTTATCCAATATAACTACTGGCTCCTCAACATATGATAGATCCTTGTCCAACCGGACTGGACTGAAATCCAAAACATGGGCCGGGTCACCGTGATACTTCCGGAGCATAGAGACGTGGAATACCGGATGAACTCTTGCTAGGTTGGGAGGAAAGACTAGCTCATAAGCAACCTCCCCAACACACCGCAACACCTCAAAAGGGCCAATAAATCTCGGACTCAACTTACCTTTCTTCCTGAACCTCATGACACCCTTCATAGGCGATACCCGAAGCAAAACCCGATCACCAGCAATAAATTCCAAATCACAAACCTTCCGGTCCGTGGAACTCTTCTGCCTGGACTGAGCCGTGCGAAGTCTCTCCTGAATCACCTTAACCTTGTCCAGGGCATCCTGGACCAAATCTGTACCCAACAATCGGGCCTCGCCTGGCTCAAACCATCCTACTGGAAACCTGAACCGTCTACCATACAAAGCCTCATACGGCGCCATCTAAATGATGGATTGGTAGCTGTTGTTATAAGCAAACTCTGCAGTGGTAAGTACCGGTAACATGACCCTCCAAAATACATCACACAGGCGCGGAGCATATCCCCAAGAATCTAAATCGTGCGCTCTGACTATTCTTCTGTCTAAGGGTGAAATGTTGTACTCAACTCTACCCTGGTGCCTAGCTCCTGCTAGACGGCTCTCCAGAACCGTGAAGTGAACTGTGTACCTCTGTCTAAAATGATAGATACTGGAATACCGTGGAGGCGAACAATCTCCCTGATATAAATCCCAGCCAACCTCTCGGAGGAATATGTAGTCAACACTGGAATGAAATGGGCCGATTTGGTCAGCCAATCCATGATCACCCAAATAACATCGAACTTTCTCAAAGTCCGAGGAAGTCCAACCTCAAAGTCCATGGTGATCCGCTCCCACTTCCACTATGGAAGCTCAATCTGCTGAAGTAACCCTCCTGGTCTCTGATACTCATATTTGACTTGCTGACAGTTGAGACACTTGGCCACAAATTCCACTATATCCTTTTTCATCCTTCTCCACCAGTAGTGTTGTCTAAGATCCTGGTACATCTTCGCGGTACCCGGATGAATGGAGTACCGCGAGCTGTGGGCCTCCTCAAGAATCAACTCCTGAAGACCATCCACATTGGGCACACAGATCCGTCCCTGCATCCTCATCACATCATCATCTCCTATAGTCACATCCCTGGCATCACCTCGACGGACCCTGTCCTGAAGGATCAGAAGGTGGGGATCATCATATTGGCGCTCTCAAATGCGATCATAAAGAGAAGACCGAGAAATCACACAAGCTAAAACCTGACAAGGCTATGAAAGATTTAATCTCACGAACTGACTGGCTAAGGATTGAACATCCAAGGCTAAGGGCCTCTCAACTGCCGGAAGATATGCCAAACTCCCTAAACTCTCTGCCCGGTGGCTCAAGGCGTCGGCCACCACATTGGCCTTCCCCGGGTGGTATAATATGGTGATGTCATAGTCCTTTAATAACTCCAACCACCTCCGCTGGCGCAAATTAAGGTCCTTCTGCCTGAACAAGTGCTACAAACTCCGGTGATCAGTGAAAATCTCACAGGGAACACCATATAAATAATGACTCCATATCTTCAAGGAGTGAACAATCACAACCAATTCGAGGTCATGAACTGGATAGTTCTTCTCATGCACCTTCAACTGTCTGGACGCGTAGGAAATTACCCTACCATCCTGCATCAATACCGTTCCAAGGCCAATCCTCGAAGCATCACAATAGAGTCGTATAGGACCCTGAAACCGTAGGCAAAACCAACACTGGAGATGTAGTCAGGGCTGTTTGAGCTTCTGAAAGCTCTCCTCACACTCTTCAGTCCACCTGAACGGAGCACCCTTTTGGGTCAGTCTGGTCATAGGTGCTGCAATGGATGAAAATCCCTCCACAAAACGGCGATAGTACCCTGCCAAACAAAGGAAACTGCGGATCTCAGTAGCTGACGACGGTCTAGTACAACTCTACACCGCCTCCACCTTCTTCGGGTCTACCTTGATCCCATCACAAGACACCACATGGCCTAAGAATGCCACAGAATCAAGCCAAAATTCACACTTAGAAAATTTTGCATACAATTTCTTCTCCCTCAAAGTCTGAAGCACGGTCCTCAGATGCTGCTCATGATCCTCCTGGGACTGAAAATATACTAAGATGTCGTCAATGAACACAATGAAGAAGCAATCAAGATAAGGCTGGAAAACACTATGCATAAAATGCATAAAGGCTGTTGGGGCATTGGTCAGCCCAACTCACATGACAAGAAACTCATAGTGGCCATATCTGGTCCTGAAGGCAGTCTTCGGAATATTCGTCTCCCGGATGTTCAACTGATGATAGCCAGAACGCAAGTCAATCTTGGAAAATACCCTGGAACCCTGTAACTGGTCAAACAAATCATCAATGCGAGACAATGGGTACCTGTTCTTCACAGTAACCTTGTTCAGCTGCCGATAATCAATACACATACGCATAAAACCATCCTTTTTCTTCACAAATAACACCGGAGCACCCCAAGGTGATACACTAGGCCTGATGAAACCTTTATCAAGTAACTGCTCCTTCAACTCCTTCAACTCAGGAGGAGCCATGCGATAGGGAGGAATTGAAATGGGCTGGGTGCCCGACAACAAATCAATGCCGAAATCAATATCTCTTTCAGGCGTCATACCCGGAAGATCAGCTGGAAACACATCATGAATGTCCCTCACAACTGGAACTGACTCAATTGTAGGGGAATCAACACTAACATCGCTCACGTAGGCTAAGTATGCATCACTACCCTTCTCAACCATCCGCTGAGCCTTAAGGAAAGAAATGACTCTACGAGGAGTATACTCTAAGGTACCTCTCCACTCTAATCTCGGTAAACCTGGCATAGCCAGCGTCACGATTTTGGAGTGACAATCAAGAATGACATAATGGGGCGACAACCAGTCCATGCCCAAAATAACATCGAAATCTACCATATTGAGTAATAATAAATTAGCCCTGGTCTCAAAACCATTGATAACAATCAAACACGACCGATATACGCGGTCCACAACAAGAGAATCTCCCACGGGAGTAGAAACATAAACGGGGGAGCTCAAAGAATCCCGAGCTATCCCTAGATGTGAAGCAAAATAAGAAGACACATATGAATACGTAGAGCCTGGGTCAAATAATACTGATGCATCCAAATGACAAACAGGGAAAATACCTGTGATGACTGAATCTGAAGCGACGACCTCTCAATGGGCTGGAAGGGCATAATACATGTCTTGGCCTCCCCCTCTAGGGCGACCTCAGCCTTCTCGACCTCCACCTCGAGCTGTCTGAGAAGGTGGGGTAGCAGTTGGGGTTGGAAGATTAGTTGGAGGACCCGGTGGAGCACGTGGGGCATGATAAGACTGAGATAATTCACCCCTCCTAGCTCCGGGAAATCTCTAAACATGTGGCGAGGGTCACCACACTCAAAACAACCCCTCGGAGGACGTGGCGGCTGATGCTGACTCTGAATTGGCCTGCTGGACTGGCCGGTAATAGCACCTCGAGCAGGAGGCACGCTAGATACTGGTGGTGCATAATAAGGCTCCTGAGGTTTAGGAGTAGCTGGAATACCACTAGGTTCTGGAAGAGGTGAATGAACATGGCGACTGTAACACCCCGTAAATTCGGCTTAGGTATGAATGAGTTAAAGAAGTAGTAAGGTTATATTTTCAACATATGAAGTCCTATCGGGATAATTATGGGTGAAAATAGTTGTTTCAAAATCAAGATGGAAAGTGACTGGTGAGTATACAGTGATTCCTATGGGTGCTAAAAGAAAATGTAAGTAATAGTGGTTATAGAAAAATCTTCGTATATTTTAGGTATAGATTAAGACCAAGAATCATCGGATGCTGCAGTAAGTGATTTATCAAATGATGGTATTCTGTGAGGAATAATTTTGTGTATGGTGATCGTATGTGTTTTACCTCAGAGAACATTTTCTTTTAATTCTTGGAAATGGAGCCACATGTGGGATGATGATAGTTCGGATGTCAGACCCTAACATTGGTCACTATAGTTATGGACATAAAAGAGCCTAAGAGTAAAATACCTAGGAGTCAGAAACGTTTGTTATTACCAAAGATCTAATCTCGTACAACTCATGTATATGACTAAGAAGACATGATGTACAAAATGAGAACCAAGAGAAGTCGATATTGAATTTAAAGGAATGATTTTAAGTTGTTTAGATTTATTCAAATAACAACTAGAAAGTACTATGTTAGTGAATTTGTATGAGAAGTGGCTATTACTGTGAGATAAAAGATAAGGCAGTTCCCCCTTATATTATGTGACTAAGTGTTTACTCCGAATGTTTATAGTCAAAAATGATTTTGAAGTGTATAAAAAATTTGGGGTTATATATTCCAATGTCGTTTAAGAGAGATTAACTTTCTCTAAGTGTGATCCATGTACGTAATAAAAAAAATAAGATAAGTATGCGACCGTAGAACAAGGTCGGATGGTGAGCGAAGTTAGAATTAACCTTATGCTTCACTTTAGTTACTCAAAGCATAACGTGAACACATGACGCTAGAAGGTGGTTAGTAAAAGAATAGTAAGTATGTTTGAATAGATACAGTGAATTAGCACTTCCAGCAGAGCTAGTGGAGGTACAATTTGATTTACTTAGCCTGGTTAACTCTAGTGAGTGCATGACAGATTGAAATACTGAATGTTTGTTAGAAGTTTAAGAGTTTAAGTTAAAACCCGAAGTACAATAGCAGTGGGAAAAATATTTTTAGCTAGCAGTGAGAGAGCAAACTATAGAAGAATGGCCTCTAGGAATTATCGAAATGTGGTTCCTCCAAGATTGATAGTGTGAGCAGAGTTAAATTATTAAGATCGTGTAAGATAGTTGTGAATACATTAGCTTTCCTTTATGTGAATAATTTTGTCTTCCAAAAAAAAAAGATTTCTCAGAAGTAAGTTGGAAGATGAGTCATCATTGACGTAGAGTACAAAGAATTGCAGACAATAAGGAAAGTTATTTAGATCCCAACAAAAAAAAAAGGGGAAGGATCCGCATGTAAAAGACCTTTAGTCTAAGGGTGATGTGAAAACCATCAGTAATACCAGATGAAACTGGAATAGTTAGCATTGAATATGAAAAAGAAAATCAGTTTGGTAATGAGGGAAAATTGTATAATTACCATAGGGATTATGTCTAGCATGTGTAAGAAACACAAAGTTAGTAGAATGACCACCGAGCTTAGTTATTGATGTTGCAGTTATTACGGAAAAGATATAAAATCATGCCTATTTATGTGTTATGAGGGTAGTTCCATTGCACGGGACTCTAAAGTTTAGAATACCTGTCAAAGACTTAGTTCACAATAATACTATAAATGTTTTGAGAAAGTGCTTAAGAAGATAATCAAGTGTGGAAAGTATAACTCACGATTGAGGTAGATAAGAGAACTCTGGTGAAAGAAATTCACCGCTTAGCACAGCTAGGAGTTCAATTTGCGTACTCCAAAGATAGTAGAGTTGTTGTCTAGAATATGACTTGTTCCCCCTTAGTAGCCAAAGAGGAGGAGAAACAATTTGATGATCCCTATGTGTTGCAGTTGAGAGAGGAGATTCACCAGTATAAGACGATGGCTTTTGAATAAGGGGGAGATGATGGTACTTTGAGGTACCAAGACCAATTGTGTGTTCCAGACATAGATTGACTTAAAGAGGAAAGATCATGTTAGAAGCTCATAATTCCAGGTATTCTTTCCATCCAGGTTCCCCAAATATGCATCATGACCAAGGATATTTATTGGTCTAACGACATGAAAAAGAATGTCGCAAACTTTATGGCCAAGTGTCCGAATTATCAGTAAGTGAAAGTCGAGCAGCACAAAGCCTAGTGCTTTTCCACCAGATTAAGAGTGGTACAACCAGTATTTCACGTGTCATGTTATAACATTCAAGTTTCCAGTACTCATGTAAGTTCAGCACTCAGATACTCATGTAAGTTCAGTACTCAGATACTCATGTCAGTTCAATACTCAGATACTCATGTCAGTTCAATACTCAGCTACTCATGTCAGTCCAATACTTAGATATTCATGCCAGCTTAGTACTCTGATATTGATGTTATTTCAATACTCAAATATTCGTGCCAGCTAAAATATCCATATATCCATGTTACTTCAGTATTTAGGTATCAATGGCAGAGCAATATTCAGTCAATGCAGTAGTCATAAAGTTCAATAATCATGTATTCATGGTATTTCAGTATTCGCATATCACCATAACACCCGTTTAATGTCCATAGATACTCGTAGTTGCAGCCAGGACCATCATTCGAGGACGAATGATTCCAAGGGGGAGATAATGTAACACCCCATAAATTCGACTTAGGTATGAATGAGTTAAAAAGAGTAGTAAGGTTATATTTTGAACATATAAAGTCCTATCCGGATGATTATGGGTGAAAATATTTGATTCAAAATCAAGATGGAAAGTAAGATGCATAAAATTCGACAAAATCGACTAAGTTTGCCGAAAATCCGTCTTCTAGCAGTGTTTAGTGAAATTGTGTAAGGAATATTAGAAAACCCAAAGCATGAAAGTTGTAGGCCTTCAAAATATCTTTCCAACGATATATTATGGAGCCCGAACGGACATCTTTGCAAAAAGTTACAAAACTTTATGCAAAACGTTATGCCCGTTTTACTACGCCATATGCGCGCCCACTAGCGCGCCCGCGCTAATAGGGTTTCGTTCTGGTAATTTAGCGCGGGTTGGGCCTCCAGGTGCTTGGGGGAGCTAGTGGGGGGTTATCTTAAAGCTCTACTTCGTCCCCCACACCCCCAAAACATAAACGAATGCTCTAGGAAGGAAAACTCTCAAAAACCTAACTCCTTAAAGGTGCCTCCATCATCCAAGGTAATTCTAATGATGATTTCTAGCTTATTTCAATTCCCCAACATCTTATTAACATGGGTAAACCCTCCATATCATTAGATATTCGATTGGGACATCGTTGTTGAGAGAAGGAACCCTAGAACTCGAATTCAAGGGGATTGAACTTCAAAGAGGTAATGTCTTCACCCTCTAATTGATTCTAACATTGGTTTAATAATTATAGACTCTAGTTCATGAGATATGAATTGATGGGTTTGATAGAAAAGCATGAACGACTATAGGTTTGGGTTGTTGATTATTGATTATTGGTTAAGGGTGTTGTTTACCTTATGGGTGATAAAGAAGTATATACATTATAACTATTTGAGACTCTAGAATTTATCTAGGAGCAAAAGAATGGGTTATTGGGTATAGAAACACCATTAATAAGGGCTATGAAGCTTTATGCGACCAAGTGTTTGATAAAATACCTAAGTGACCAAAACATGTCTATTGTTGCTAATATGGAATCCCTTTGACTTGCATTGATATAGATTAAAGATGAAAGGGTTGGAAATCATTATTTTACGCTCAAGAGCAGGAAATTAAGGTATGTGAGGCTAACTCTCTATGTTTGGGAATGTTAATGATTCTCCCTAAATTACGTTTCTTTTGCCACGTTACCAATTGCCTTAGAAATATAGTTAAGCCTAGTTCCTTGAATAGTTGCAGAACTTCTATTCTCTAGCTTCGTAACTCGTTCATGACTTTCATTCTGAACGTTGTGAAATCAGTTCGTAATCAATATAGACTTGCGTTTGATGCCCACGAGTCTCAATCTACATTACTCATCATGTCATAAATAGTTGAATTTTCAATTTTCATAATCAGTTCATGAATACATTTCTCAATCTAGCTCTATTAAGTATTCAAGTATCATGTAACTCAGTATGGTTCAGTATTTCAGCATCATGTGTTTTAGTGTCATGTATTTCAGTATGATTCTCAGTTCTTGAATGTTGAACACTTGTATTTGGGCCTGAGGCCGTAGTTTATATGCTTTATGAATACTTGGGCCTGAGGCCATAGTTTATGCTTTATGCATGTTTGGGCCTGAGGCCGTAGTTTATGCTTTATGCATTTTTGGGCCTGAGACCGTAGTTATGTATAAGCTTACTTGGTCTTGAGGCCGTAGCTTGTGCACATATATATTGGGCCCGAGGTCGTAGCTTATTCAGATAAATAGGTTGTTCATCATTCAGAAGAGGGAGTATTCATATCCTTACTTCCTTTGTTCAGTTCATTTATCAGTTATCAGTTATCAGTTCAGTTATCAGTTATCAATTTAGTTACCAGTTCAGTTATCAGCTATCAGTTCAGTTATCAGTTATTAGTTATCATTTCATTTATCAGTTATCATTTCAGTTATCAGCTTAGTTTCAGTTTCAGCATTTATAATTCTTTCTTTCAGTTGCTTTACATACCAGTACAATTCAAATGTACTGACGTCCCTTTTGCCCGGGGCCTGCATCTCACGATGCAGGTAATGATTTACAGGTTGATGATTCAAAGCGCTAGGATTCTCGTACCAGCTATTTGGTGATTCCCAGTTCTCTCGGGGCATTATCATTACCTTACAGTCTTCGGTATTTTCAGACAGTCAGTGTTTTCAGTACTTCATTAGAGGTTTAATAGACTAGAGTAACAGTTAGACAGAGTCGCAGGCTCTTCATATTAAGCCATGTTGGCTATAAATATGTTTCAGAATTGTATTAGTATTTCCGCAATTTGATTTATATCATTTAGGCTTTTAGTATATCAGCATGTGTTAGTTTATCTTCCACATTCAGTATGTTATGATATCACATGTTGATTCAGCCAACCAATTGGTTCTCTCGGTCACATGTATTCAGGCACCGAGTGTCGTGTTACGTCAAGGCCCAGGTTCGGGGCGTGACAAAGCTTGGTATCAGAGCACTAGGTTCAAGAGTCCTAGAGAGTCTATGAAGCCGTGTCCAGTAGAGTTTCCTTTATACGTGTGTGCTGGCCACTCATATAAATGGTTAACTACCAAGACATCCAGGATTGTCTCATTTCGTTCTACTCTAGATCGTGCCATGAAGCTTAGAGCAATAGGTAACCATCTCTTCCTATCGAATTCCAGACGTATCTAATGCCCAAGAGACGGGCAAGAAAGAAATCCATGGTTCTAGAGAGAATGATTTTCCCCATTGGGGTATAATTATTGAGTACATGTTAGTAACAAATGAGACTTGAGAAGATGTTGGAAGTGGGATGCAATGGATAGTAGTACATATCATAGCATTACCTTACTAGAAAGTACGAAAGCAGTTATTACATTTTATGGTCATCATATTACCTCAGTTACCAGTTATACAATCTTTCAGTTAGCAAGTTTATGGTTATTCAGTATGCCAGTTATTAGTTATTCAGTTACCAGATCTCCAATTTCCATTGTACCGAAATTTTAGTGATAGGTGAGTATACAGTGATGCCTATGGGTGCTAAAAGAAAATATAAGTAACAGTGATTATAGCAAAATCTTTGTATATTTTACGTCTAGATTAAGACCAAGAATCATCGGATGGTGCAGTAAGTGATTTATCAGATGATGGTATTCTCTGAGGAATAAGTTTGTGGATGGTGATCGTATGTGTTTTACCTCAGAGAACAATTTCTTTTAATTCTTGGAAATGGAGCCACATGTGGGATAATGATAGTTCGAATGCCAGACCCTAACATTGGTCACTATAGTTATGGATAGAAAAGAGCCTAAGGGTAAAATACCTAGGAGTCAGAAACGTTTGTTATTACCAAAGATGTGATCTCGTACAACTCATGTATATGACTAAGAATATATGATGTACAAAATGAGAACCAAGAGCAGTCGATTTTGAATTTCAAGAAATGATTTTAAGTTGTTGATATTTATTCAAATCAGAACTAAAAAGTACTATGGTAATGAATTTATATAAGAAGTGGCTATTACTGTGAGATAAGAGATAAGGCAGTTCCCCCTTATATTATGTGACTAAGTGTTTACTCCAGATGTTTATAGTCAAAAATGATTTTGAAGTGTATAAAAAATTTGGGGTTAGATATTCCAATTTTGTTTAAGACAGATGAACTTTCTCTAAGTGTGAACAATGTACGTAGTTAAAAAAAAAGATAAGTATGCGACCGTAGAACAGGGTCGGATGGTGAGCGAAGTTAGAAATAACCTTATGCTTCACTTTAGTTATTCAAAGCATAACATGAACACATGACGCTAGCAGGTGGTTAGTAAAAGAATAGTAAGTATGTTTGAATAGATACAGTGAATTAGCACTTCCAGCAGAGCTAGTGGAGGTACAATTTGATTTACTTAGCCTGGTTAACTCTAGTGAGTGCATGACAATTTGAAATACTGAATGTTTGTTAGAACTTTAAGAGTTTAAGTTAAACTTGATGTACAATAGCAGTGGAATTTTTTTTTAGCTAGCAGTGAGAGAGCAAACTATAGAAGAATGGCCTCTAGGAATTATCGAAATGTGGTTTCTCCAAGATTGACAGTGTGAGCAGAGTTAAATTATTAAGATTGTGTAAGATAGTTGTGAATACATTAGCTTTCCATTATGTGAATAATTTAGTCTTCAAAAAAAAGGATTTCTCAGAAGTAAGTTGGAAGATGAGTCATCATTGACGTAGAGTGCAAAGAATTGAAGACAATAAGGAAAGTTATTTAGATCCCAACAAAAAAAAAAGGGGGAAGGATCCGCATGTAAAAGACCTTTAGTCTAAGGGGTGATGTGAAAACCATCAGTAATACCAGATGAAACTGGAATAGTTAGCATTGAATATGAAAAAGAAAATCAGTTTGGTAATGAGGGAAAATTGTATAATTACCATAGGGATTATGGCTAGCATGTGTAAGAAACACAAAGTTAGTAGAATGACCACCGAGCTTAGTTATTGATGTTGAAGTTATTACAGAAAAGATATAAATTCATGCCTATTTATGTGTTATGAGGGTAGTTCCATTGCACGGGACTCTAAAGTTTAGAATACCTGTCAAAGACTTAGTTCACAATAATACTATAAATGTTTTGAGAAAGTGCTTAAGAAGATAATCAAGTGTGGGAAGTATAACTCACGATTGAGGTAGATAAGAGAACTCTGGTGAAAGAAATTCACCGCTTAGCACAACTAGGAGTTCAATTTGCGTACTCCAAAGATAGTAGAGTTGTTGTCTGGAATATGACTTGTTCCCCCTTAGTAGCCGAAGAGGAGGAGAAACAATTTGATGATCCCTATGTGTTGCAGATGAGAGAGGAGATTCACCAGTATAAGACGATGGCTTTTGAATAAGGGGGAGATGATGGTACTTTGAGGTACCAAGACCAATTGTGTGTTCCAGACATAGATTGACTTAAAGAGGAAAGATCATGTTAGAAGCTCATAATTCCAGGTATTCTTTCCATCCAGGTTCCCCAAATATGCATCATGACCAAGGATATTTATTGGTCTAACGACATGAAAAAGAATGTCGCAAACTTTATGGCCAAGTGTCCGAATTATCAGTAAGTGAAAGTCGAGCAGCACAAAGCCTAGTGCTTTTCCACCAGATTAGCAGTGGTACAACCAGTATTTCACGTGTCATGTTATAACATTCAAGTTTCCAGTACTCAGATACTCATGCAAGTTCAGTACTCAGATACTCATGCCAGATAATCATGTCAGTTCAATACTCAGATACTCATGTCAGTTCAATACTCAGCTACTCATGCCAGTCCAATACATAGATATTCATGCCAACTTAGTACTATGATATTGATGTTATTTCATTACTCAAATATTTGTGCCAGCTAAAATATCCATATATCCATGTTAGTTCAGTATTTATGTATCCATGGCAGAGCAATATTCAGTCAATGCATTAGTCATTCAGTTCAGTATCTCAAGAGTTCAATAATCATGTATTCATGGTATTTTAGTATTTGCGTATCACCATCACACGCGTTTAATGTCCATAGATAGGCGTAGTTGCAGCCAGGACCATCATTCGAGGACGAATAATTCCAAGGGGGAGATAATGTAATACCCCGTAAATTCGGCTTAGGTATGAATGAGTTAAGGCGTAGTAAGGTTATATTATGAACATATGAAGTCCTATCGGGATGATTATTGGTGAAAATAGTTGATTCAAAATCAAGTTGGAAAGTGAGATGCATAAAATTCGACAAAATCGACTAAGTTTGCAGAAGATCCATATGCTAGCAGTGTTTAGTGAAATATTGTAAGGAATATTAGAAAACCCAAAGCATGAAAGTTGTAGGCCTTCGAAATATCTTTCCAACGATATATTATGGAGCCCGAACGGACATCTTTGCAAAAAGTTACAAAAAATTATGCAAAAAGTTATGCCCGTTTTACTACGCCATATGCGCGCCTACTAGCGCGACCACTAGCGTGCCCGCGCTAATAGGGTTTCGTTCTGGCAATTTAGCACGGGTTGGGCCTCCTGGTGCTTGGCGCGCTAGTGGGGGTTATTTTAAAGCTCTACTTCGTCCCCCACACCCCCCAAAACATAAACGAATGCTCTAGGAAGGAAAACTCTCAAAAACCTAACTCCTTAAAGGTCCCTCCATCATCCAAGGTAAGTTCTAATAATGATTTCAAGCTTATTTCAATTCCCCAACATCTTATTAACATGGTTAAACCCTCCATATCATTAGATATTCGATTGGGACATCGTTGTTGAGAGAAGGAACCCTAGAACTCGAATTAAAGGGGATTGAACTTCAAAGAGGTAATGTCTTCACCTTTTAATTGATTCTAACATTGGTTTAATAATTATAGACTCTAGTTCATGAGAGATGAATTGATGGGTTTGATAGAAAAGCATGAACGACTATAGGTTTGGGTTGTTGATTATTTATTATTGGTTAAGGGTGTTGTTTACCTTATGGGTGATAAAGAAGTATATAGATTATAACTATTTGAGACTCTAGAATTTATCTAGGAGCAAAAGAATGGTTTATTGGGTATAGAAACACCATTAATAAGGGCTATGAAGCTTTATGCGACCAAGTGTTTGATAAAATGCCTAGGTGACCAAAACATGGCTATTGTTGCTAATATGGAATCCCTTTGACTTGCAATGATATAGATTAAAGTTGAAAGGGTTGGAAAACATTATATTACGCTCAAGAGAATGAAATTAAGGTATGTGAGGATAACTCTCTATGTTTGGGAATGTTAATGATTGTCCCTACATTACGTTTCTTTTGCCACGTTACCAATTGCCTCAGAAATATAGTTAAGCCTAGTTCCTTGAATAGTTGCAGAACTGCTATTCTCTAGCTTCGTAACTCGTTCATGACTTTCATTCTGAACGTTGTGAAATCAGTTTGTAATCAATATAGACTTGGGTTTGATGCCCACGAGTCTAAGTCTAGATTACTCAGCATGTCATAAATAGTTGAAGTTTCAATTTTCATAATCAGTTCATGAATACATGTCTCAGTCTAACTCTATTCGGTATTCAAGTATTATGTAACTCAATATGGTTCAGTATTTCAGCATCATGTATTTCAGTGTCATGTATTTTAGTATGATTCTCAGTTCCTGAATATTGAACACCTGTATTTGGGCCTGAGGCCGTAGTTTATATGCCTTATGCATACTTGGGCCTGAGGCCGTAGTTTATGCTTTATGCATGTTTGGGCATGAGGCCGTAGTTTATTCTTTATGCATTTTTGGGCCTGAGGCTGTAGTTATGTATACGTATACTTGGGCCTGAGGCCGTAGCTTGTGCACATATATATTGGGCCCGAGGCCGTAGCTTATTCAGATAAACAGGTTGTTCATTATTCAGACGAGGGAGTATTCATATTCTTACTTCCTTTGTTCAGTTCATTTATCAGTTATCAGTTATCAGTTATCAGCTATCAGTTTAGTTACCAATTATTAGTTATCAGTTCAGTTATCAGCTATTAGTTCAGTTATCAGTTATTAGTTATCATTTCATTTATCAGTTATCATTTCAGTTATCAGATTAGTTTCAGTTTCAGCATTTATAATTCTTTCTTTCAGTTGCTTTACATACCAGTACAATTCAAATGTACTGACGTCCCTTTTGCCCGGGGCCTGCATCTCACGATGCAGGTAATGATTTACAGGTTGACGATTCAGAGCGCTAGGATTCTCGTACCATCTATTTTGTGATCCCCAGTTCTCTCGGGGCATTATCATTACCTTACAGTCTTCAGTATTTTCAGACAGTCAGTATTTTCAGTACTTCATTAGAGGCTTCATAGACTAGAGTAACAGTTAGACAGAGTCGCAGGCTCTTCATATTAAGCCATGTTGGCTATAAATATGTTTCAGAATTGTATTAGTATTTCTGCACTTTGATTTATATCATTTAGACTTTCAGTATATCAACATGTGTTAGTTTATCTTCCACATTCAGTATGTTATGATATAACATGTTGATTCAGCCAGCTAGTTGGTTCGCTCGGTCACATGTAGTTAGGCACCGAGTGTCGTGTTACGTCCAGGCCCAGGTTTGGGGCGTGACAATAATTGACAAAACCCTTACCATAGCGTGTTGCTGGTGCACGAACTTCTGAGTACTGGCTAGTCTCACGATACCTCTTGGCCTCCCTCTCCTCTCTGTCCCGGGCCAACATGCTCTCAATCCTCCGGGCAATACTCACTACCTGCTGGTAAGTGATATCTGTCTCCAACTCTCTTGCCATACTAGTCCGAATACCGGGGTGGATCCCCTCAATGAAGCGTCGAACTTTCTCTCTGATCATGGTAACCAAGGCCGGTGCATGACGAGCCAAGCCATTGAAACAGACTGCATACTACAACACAGTCATAGTACCCTGGCGTAACTGCTCAAACTCTTCACGCCAAGCATCCCCGAGGCTCTGAGGAACGAACTCAAGAAAAAATATCTCTGAGAACTGATCCCAAGTGAGTGAATTTGCCTCATACGGACTACTCAGCTCATAGGCACGCCACCACTGATAGGCCGCTCCCCTCAGCTGGAAGGCGTTGAAGGAAACCCCACTCGTCTCCACAATACCCATAGTGCGGAGAATACGATGACACTCCTCAAGAAAACCTAAAGCGTCATCTGAAGCTAGTCCGCTGAAAATAGGTGGGTGGTACTTCTTGTACCTCTCTAGTCTGAGCTACTCTGCCTCAGAAGCAGCTACCCTAGCATCATGCTGAGCTACCAACATGGACCATCTTCTTAGGAGTACGGGCTGCGAGAGTTTGTGCCCCTCCCCCGGCCTAAGATGTGGCTGGAGCTATCGGGAGTAGTCCCTCCTGAGTCAGAGTGCTGAAAGCTCTCATGAACTAAGCCAAAGTTTCCTGTAGGGCTGAAGTAACAGTAGGGACCTCCTGTGCCCCTCAAACTGTAGCTGCTGGGGGATCCTCTATCGCTGCTCCCGCCGGTGCTCGGGTTGCACCGCGTGCTCATCCTTTGCCCCTGCCTCTAGCGGCTCTAGCTAGGGGCTCGGGTGCCTGATCGTCAGTCCGTCCGGTACGGGTCCTCACCATCTGTGAGAAAGAGTAGAATAGAGTTTTAGAATTTTGATGTGAGTAACTAGCACGACAAGGAATTCCAAAGAATGTGATTGTTCTTAACAGTTACATAGCCTCCTGAAGATAGATACGGACGTCTCCGTACCGATCCGCGAGACTCTTATAAAAAACCGGCTTGTGACTCCTATAAACCTAGACGCTCCGATACCAACTTGTCACGACCCGATTTACCCTCCGAAAGGTATCGTGACGACACCTAGTCTCTACGACTAGGTAAGCCTAAATTGCGGAAGATAATAAACAAAAATAATAAGTAAAAACAGGGTAAAGTAAATCTAATAAATAAAATGTCGCCACTCAGCATGTACGTACAATTCCCAAAACCTGGAATGTCACTTTTAAGTCACAAGCTCTATACCATAATAGCTCTATACAATGAGAAAGAAATACATGCAAAGTCTCTATCTAAACTGGAATGGAAGGTGACTCGGAGAATTCTGCGGACGCGACAAAATTACCTTACGGTCTCCTCAAGCAGCTACGACAACCTCTAGCCACGGAACTGAGAACTAGAACCTGAATCTGCTCACGAAAAACATGTGCAGGAAAATACATGATACACCACGTTCGGTACCTAGTAAGTGCCAAGCCTAACCCCAGTCAAGTAGTGACGAGGTCAGGTTAAGGCTCTACTGGATCTATAAACTTTAAACAGTTTAAATAATGCGGAAAAGAAATAAGTTCTAAAGTAAATAGTTCAAATGAATAATCTGAATTAAACAACAAAATGGAGCTCTCGGCTCAGCATAACATATCTCACAGTGGAAACTCCCGGGATACCATCCCGTAGTTCCAAATATAATCATACAGTACAAGGGGGGAATCTCCCAGAATACGTCTGTAGTCCCCAATTTAAATATGCAGTATGGGGAGGGATCTCCCAGAATACGTCCGTAGTCCCCATTTTATATATGCAATGCGAAGTAAATGCCAAATAAACACAAATTCTAACAGTACATCAAGATATATGTAGGAAAGCAGGGAAAACTAGCTAAACATGGCGCATAGAGTGTCAATTAAGCAATTCAATATGAAATTAATAGGCATGCTTCCTTAATCTAAGATGAACAATTAAACATGTAGAAATGATGAAATTGAAGGACAAGGCATTGTACAATTTTTGAAGGAAAAGTGAGATTTGAAGAAATGGCCCGTGTACGTACTCGTCACCTCACGTACATGGCGCTCACACAACAATTATATAAAAAAAAACCTAGGGGAAGGTCCCCAACACAGAGTTAGGCAAGCCACTTACCTCGACTGCTCTACTCAACTCGAAACCACATTCTTGTCACGAGCACCCGACTCCGAATGGCCCAACTCTATTCAATTTAAGTGCATAATGTAAATATCATTTTAAGAAATCAATCTAGCTAATTAGTTCAAAGCTAACACGCGAAATTAGGAAAATTGCCCAAAAAGACCCCCGGGCCCACATCTCGAAATCGGGTAAAAATTACATATTCCGGACACCCATTCACTCACGAGTCTAACCATATAAGAATCACTCGAATCGGATACCAAAATCTCAATCAAAACTCAAAAACTTGGCCTAAGAACTTTATCCAAATTTTCCCCAATTTTCCCCCATAAATTCGAAATTAAAGGATGGATTTAAGTGTAGATTCATGGAAATTAGTCCAAACCAAGTAGAAATTACTTACCCAAATCGCCCAGGTGAAAATTCCTTCAAAAATTGCAATTTCCCGAGCTCCGAAGTTCAAAAATGTGAAAAATAGCTTAACCCTCGATTTTGGGTTTTAAAATCTGCCCAGGAACAGTCCTCATCGCGTTCGCGGAAGCACCCTCGCGAACGTGAAGGGTAAAAATTCACACGCCCAAAATCTGACCTAAGCGAATGCGAAACAGGGCATGCGAACGTGGACCTTTCCCTATTCCAACACTACGCGAACGCGACTAGCACCACATGTCCGCGAAGGGTTAAGCTCGAACCCTCTGCTGCCTAATCCTTCTACGCGAACGCGACATAGTTCACGTGTTCGCGTTCCATCACTGTGCCAAACATATGAGAACACACTCAAACATACGCGAAATCATAGCACAAGAATCCCTGGAGCCAATTAAGCCTACGCGTTCGCGACTATCCACACGCGAACGCATAAGAGAAACCAACACCAGCAAAATCTGATGCCTCTTAAGTCCAAATTTTAGCCCGTTGAGCATCCGAAACACCCGAGGCCCCTGGGACCTCAATAAAACCTACCAACCAGTCCTAAAACCTCATTTGAACATAGTCGATCCTTCAAAAATATAATATAACACCAAAATCTTCAATTATACATGGATTCAAGCCGAAGGACTTATGAAATTTCCAAAATCCATAATCGATGCTGAAACACATCAAAACTAGTCCGAATGACCTCAAATTTTACACACAGGTCATAAATGACAGTACGGACCTACAACCACCTTCAGAATTCCATTCTGAGCCCGATATCAAAATTTCACCTATCAGCCGAAATCGCCAAAATTCTAAATTTTGCCAATTCAAGCCTAAATCTACTACAGACCTCGAAAACACATTCTGGACACGCTCCTAACATAGAAATCACCCAACGGAGCTAACGGAGTCGACAGAATTCCATTACGGACCCGTCTTCACACAGTTCCATCTACTGTCCAATTTCTAAAGCTTAAACTCATATATAGGGACTATGTGTCCCAAAACTCCCCGTAATTCACAACTAAACAGTACGACAAGTCCCACAAGCATATACAAACTTGGGGAAAATAGTTATTAGGGGATCAGGGCGCTAACTCTTAAAATGACCGACCGGGTCATTTCAAAAACCTTGTAAGGAAAAAAGAGTACAACGCGTATTAACTCCCCCTCATGAGAGCAACAATTCACATCGTTGAGCCTTCGCATCCCAATCTTGTATACTAGCTTCTTGAAGGTTAACACCACCAGAGATTTGATTAATAAATCATCCATATTTAACGTCAATGAATATGTTGCACCTTGAAAATCCTCGCTATCACATTATCATGCTTATACAGAATTGATAATTCATTCCCAGTAACCATTTCTCAAATTTTTATCATCTCTACCCCTCATGTAAGAAAAACTAACTTGCTTCCTCAACTTTGGGAACCCTTCTTTGTGTGTCATGGTGTTAATCAAAATATACACCGCACATCAATAATAATAAAATAGAATAATTTGGTTCCTGATCCTGAACCACTTGTGAGGGGAGAATGTAATATACTTTAATATATAACGTATATCAAAATAGTACAGATAACAGTGTTCTAATAAGCAATAGTTTAGCTATTAAGTGAAAGCACTCATTAAATCATTTTTCTAAACAAAACCAAGTTATCAAGATGAACTATCTTGAATAGAAAATCTAGAAATTATGCTCGAAATTAAATTATTGAGCAAGTTACCTCGCAAATACCATGTTGCGGGTTAATAAAAATCGCACATATAACTATCTCATAAATGCATCTTATGTCGTATACATGGCAGGTGAATGAACCCATATTCACCTTTGATATTTCCAGCATTCAAGGGATTCAATCTCAATTTTAGTTGGTATAATAATCGCGAGAACCAGCAAAATAAGAGAATTTGTAAAGAATTTTCTTGTTCTTTAATATTTACCCATGTGAATTCTCTTTCATTTTTTCACATCATACTTAAACTTACATGGCTAAAATCAATTATGCCAACGGGATATATTATCGATATTTATAAACTTCAGGTTTATACCATGGCGTGCGCAATTATCAATAAACTACAAGTTTATTGTGGCATTCTTTTATTTATGTAGTACAAACTGGAGAATAAAGCAGGTAACTTTAACATACATATTACCCCACTACAAGTTGTAGTAATATAAGATATTAAATCTTTCATTTATTTATAGTCTCAATTTAACCAATCATTTTCGTGAATACTTTAGAAATCCAATTATGTTTCTTTGAGACTTGCTACAACACAATGCCTTATTGATAATCAATTTTATTCCTCCAAAATAGTAATAATTGGCCCTTCCAAAGCTCCCAATTAATTTGGTACTACCACATATTCATCAACCTCCATATGGTGAATATCTCTTTCAAAACGGGAAAGTTATACCATTATGGTCATGATCAAAATCGTTATAGGAAAGATATGTTGCTTCTATTACTTCTGCCATGTAATAATCGCATTTCCATAATATTTTGGTTAATCACAATAGGTACGTGATCAATGATCATTCATTCCATAATAATGAAATTATTTTCTTATTTCATCTCAAACCTCCTTTTAGAGGTGAGTGTGGTATATTCACTACCACTAGCATGTTTATATTCTTCCAAGAATGAATATGTATTATGTGATGACCCAAAAGGTCATCTTAAGTTAGTTTAGCTAAATTTGTGTTCCGAGACCCCGAAAGCCTCCGTTAATCTCACCTCGGTATGTGTGCGTAGCACGGGCGTGTAGCCGGGAAGCTTTGTTATGAAAACTAGATGAAAAGTTGATTTTTATAATAATTAATTGATTAAAGTTGACTTTGGTCAACATTTTTGGTAAACGGACCCGGACCCGATATTTGATGATCCGGGAGGGTCCGTAGGAAAATATGGGACTTGGGCGTATGCCCGGAATCGAATTCCGAGGTCCCAAGCCCGAGAAATGAATTTTTAAAGAAAATTGTTTTCTGAAAATAATTAAGGATTTTGAAAATGAATATTCATGTGAAAACCATGTGACCGGGTCCGTATTATGGTTCCGGAGCCTGGAGTAGGTTTAATATATGTTATGTGAGTTATCTGTGAAATTTGGTGTTAAACAGACTTAATATGAAGTGTTTCGGATATAAATCGGAATAGTTAAGCCTTATGAAATTTTAAGAAAATTCTATGAGTTTTGATGTTTAATTCCTTGTTTTTATGATATTTTGGTGATTTAAATGCTAGAATAAGTCCGTAGGATGATTTGGGAGTCGTGTGTGTCATTGGGTTTGAGGTTCCGAGGGTTCGGATAGTTTCGAGTAGGTTTCGGGGTGCATTAGACTTAAAATCACTGAGCGTTGCAGGTACAGCTGCAGGTCTCTGAACTTGGGAGCGCGGCCGCAATCGCATTTTCGCGGATCGCGGTGCTCCCTTCGCGGCCGCGGTTGTCTTATCGCGGACCGCGTTGAGAAACTTCAAAGGACCGTAGAGACCTTCGCGGCTGCGGTCGATTTGTCGCGGACCGCGGTGGTCGATCTTCAGAGAGGCAACACGAGGCCTTCGCGGCCGCGGTTGTCTTATCGCGGACCGCGTTGAGAAACTTCAAAGGACCGTAGAGACCTTCGCGGCTGCGGTCGATTTGTCGCGGACCGCGGTGGTCGATCTTCAGAGAGGCAACACGAGGCCTTCGCGGCCGCGGTCGGTTTTTCGCGGACCGCGCTGGGGGCCTGGGAAGGGATACCTATATATATAACGAATGTTTCAGCTATTTTTCACTTTTCAAAAATCCTAAAACACCTATGCATTGTGTGTCAAGCATGCCCGTGAGTCTATTTTCTGATAGAAACCTTGTCGCTACTTCCATGATCCTTTATGTTATGAAATTGTCTCTACTTGGAAGTTGTTTGTTGTTGGAAAACTTGGTTGCTGAGCTCATGATGTATTGATTCGGTTGAGAACCCATTTGTTAAGGATATATATATTGAAGAGATTGGTTATAGTTGAGACCCTTGTCGGCAATTGTTTTGATATTGATTGATGCTTTCCCCTTGCTGAGTGATTTGAATTATATTTCCACTATGCTGCATTCCTTACAATTTATATTTGTCATTGTTATGGTGAGGAAGAGTGTAAAGCATGAAGGGTGAGGCCGTGACATGATATACATTGATCACACCATACATTGCATAGTGAGAAAGAGTGTAAAGCACGACGGGTGATGCCGTACCATGACTTACATTGATTATAAGCAAGAAGGTTAATGTCGTGCCATGATTTACATTGATTATAAGCACGAAGGTTAATGCCGTGCCATGATTTACATTGGCTTACATTGTACATTGCATTGTGAGGAAGAGAGTAAAAGCACGAAGGGTGATGTCGTGCCATGATTTATACAAATTCACATCATACATCGCATTGTGAGGAAGAGAGTAAAAGCACGAAGGGTGATGCCGTGCCATTATTTACATTGCTCACATTTATACTTGTTATGTTAGTATTCTTGTTAACTTGCTCTGTTGCTTTCTCCTATGTGTTTAGTCAATTGCCTTATCGCTCACTTGCTACCCCATTAACTGTACCCGTATTCCTCTACTTGTCTGTCTATTTCTTGCCTTGTCTTCCCATGATTATATGTTGTAGAATAGGACATATGAACTTTGTTGTCAAGTCTAGCCTCGTCACTACTTTGACCGAAGTTAGGCTCGGCACTTACTCAGTACATGGGGTCGGTTGTACTGATACTACACTGCACTTCTTAATGTTGTGCAGATCCCGCATTCGGACTCAGTGGACAACATTGAGGGAGTCTCCTTCAGTCCACCATAGAGGCTTCAAGGTATACCCACTGGCGTTCGTGGGCCTTGGCGTCTCCTCTAACCCTAGAACTCATAGTGTCATGTCTAATTTTCTAGTTCCAAAGATAATTATGTATTTTCTTTCAAACTTTGTATTTAGTGTTCAATAGGCAGTCCGTGAGGTTGTGACACCCGGTTTTGGGGCATTATGCGACGTTTGTATTTACTATCTCACGTAGTTTTTGAATCATTTATCATTTTCGTTGTTTAAGACTATAAAGTGTTTTTGTTTGTTAAATTGGTGTTACTATGATGGTTTAGTTGTGCACGTTGGCTTTTCTAGCGGGTTCAACTTTAGACGCAGTCACGACTCGAAGGTGGGATTTTGGGTCGTGACATATTCATAAATCAGATGTTGTCACATTCACATCATGAATGGATCATAGTCATATGTATGTGCTTTACAAAATCTCATGTCAAATCGATGACAAAAATTATTTTCAAAGAGTGAAAGATTATTTTCAGAATTCTAATTATTTTCATTATCACAAATATGATGTCACGACCCGAAATCCCACCTTTCAGGCCGTGACGGCGTCTAAGGTTGAACCCGCTAGACAAGCCAACGTACACCACACCTTGACCTTTTTAAAAAACCTTGATAGTAATAAAACAATTATCTTTCAAACCTTTACTGAAATAACCAGAACCACTTCCAAAGTTTTACAGCAGAATATAATAATACTCCGAAAAACGCATAATGGAATGATAAAGATAACAACATCGTAAAATCCCAAAATCGGGGTGTCACAACCTCACGGACTGTCTATAAGAATACTAAATACAAGTCTGAAAGGAAATACAATATTGTGTTTAGAACCGAAGGACAAATAAGACAATATGGTACTAATAGCAGGAGAGACTCCAGGGCCCACGAACGCCAGTGGTATACCTTGAAGCTCGATGTGGACTGAAGGTGACTCCCTCAGAGCGGTCCACGAGGTCCGAAAGCGGGATCTGCACAACATAAAGAAGTGCAGTGTAGTATCAGTACAATCGACCCCATGTACTGAGTAAGTGCCGAGCCTAACCTCGGCCGAAGTAGTGACGAGGCTAGACTTAGCACATAACGTTCACCTGTCCTATTCTACAACACAAAATACAGATAACAAAGCAAGGAAGAATAACAGTCATATACGAGGAACGAAAGCAGATAAAGGGGAAAAAACAATAAGATAGAGCAATTAATTAACACCAAGTAAGAAGAGAAACAATTCACTGAAAACTGATAAGGTATGAATGAAATGGCTGAATGATAACAATGGCACGGCATCACCCTTCGTGTTTTTACTCTCTTCCTCACCAATGCAATGTATGTTGTAATCAATGTAAAACATGGCACGGCATTAACCTTCGTGCTTTCAATGAATGTAAACATGGAACGACATCACCCTTCCTGCTTTACTCTCTTCCTCACTATGCATGTCATGATGTAATCAATGTAAAAACATGGCACGGCATCACCCTTCGTGCTTTACTCTCTTCCTCACTATGCATGTCATGATGTAATCAATGTAAAAACATGGCACGGCATCACCCTTCGTGCTTTACTCTCTTCCTCACCAATGGTACTAATAGCAGGAGAGACTCCAGGGCCCACGAACGCCAGTGGTATACCTTGAAGCTTGATGTGGACTGAAGGTGACTCCCTCACAGCGGTCCACGGGGTCCGGAAGCGGGATCTGCACAACATAGAGAAGTGCAGTGTAGTATCAGTACAACCGACCCCATGTACTGAGTAAGTGCCGAGCCTAACCTCGGCCAAAGTGGTGACGAGGCTAGACTTAGCACATAACGTTCACCTGTCCTATTCTACAACACAAAATACAGATAACAAAGCAAGGAAGAATAACAGTCATTTACGAGGAACGAAAGCAGATAAAGGGAAAAAAACAATAAGATAGAGCAATTAATTAACACCAAGTAAGAAGAGAAACAATTCACTGAAAACTGATAAGGTATGAATGAAATGGCCGAATGATAACAATGGCACGACATCACCCTTCGTGTTTTTACTCTCTTCCTCACCAATACAATGTATGTTGTAATCAATGTAAAACATGGCACGGCATTAACCTTCGTGCTTTCAATGAATGTAAACATGGCACGACATCACCCTTCGTGCTTTACTCTCTTCCTCACTATGCATGTCATGATGTAATCAATGTAAGAACATGGCACGGCATCACCCTTCGTGCTTTACTCTCTTCCTCACTATGCATGTCATGATGTAATCAATGTAAGAACATGGCACGGCATCACCCTTCGTGCTTTACTCTCTTCCTCACCAATGGTACTAATAGCAGGAGAGACTCCAAGGCCCACGAACGCCAGTGGTATACCTTGAAGCTCGATGTGGACTGAAGGTGACTCCCTCAGAGCGGTCCACGGGGTCCGGAAGCGGGATCTGCACAACATAGAGAAGTGCAGTGTAGTATCAGTACAACCGACCCCATGTACTGAGTAAGTGCCGAGCCTAACCTCGGCCGAAGTAGTGACGAGGCTAGACTTAGCACATAACGTTCACCTGTCCTATTCTACAACACAAAATACAGATAACAAAGCAAGGAAGAATAACAGTCATATACGGGGAACGGAAGCAGATAAAGGGAAAAAAAAGAATAAGATAGAGCAGTTACTTAACACCAAGTAAGAAGAGAAACAATTCACTGAAAAATGATAAAGTGTGAATGAAATGGCTGAATGATAACAATGACACGGCATTAACCTTCGTGCTTTCAATAAATGTAAACATGGCACGGCATTAACCTTCGTGCTTTCAATAAATGTAAACATGGAACGACATTAACCTTCGTGCTTTCAATGAATGTAAACATGGCACGGCATCACCCTTCGTGCTTTACTCTCTTCCTCACTATGCATGTCATGATGTAATCAATGTAAAAACATGGCACGACATCACCCTTCGTGCTTTACTCTCTTCCTCACTATGCATGACATGATATAATCAATGTAAAACATGGCACGACATCACCCTTCGTGTTTTACTCTCTTCCTCACTATGCATGACATGATATAATCAATGTAAAACATGGCACGGCATCACCCTTCATGCTTTACACTCTTCCTCACCAATGCAAGACAATGTGTATGGTAAGGAATGCAGCATAGTAGAAAATAATACAGTTCAAATCACCCGACAAGGGGAAAATATCAGTCAATATTTCAATAAATGCCCGTCAAGGGTCCCAGCTATAACCAAACAACTCAATATATATAATGTATGCTTGGATCCTCAATAGAACCAACATTTCATAATCTCTACAACCAGTACATCAACCACAATCAATTTCTCAAGTAGAGCAATTACATAGTGTGAGGAGCATTGAAGAAATAACTAAATTTTATAAAAAATAGACTCGCGGGCATGCTTGACTTACAATTTATAGGTACTCGTCACCTCACCTATACATTGAACATGATAAACACATAACACATAACATACAATACCTAATCCCTCACCAAAGTTAGGTAAGACACTTACCTCGGTCCAAAGTATAGCAATCAATCCTCTAAGACCATCTTTCCTTTATAATCCGACTCCAAAACAACGATATCTAGGCATAATTAACTCAATAATATCAATAAAGACTCAATAACACAATCCCATAGCCTAGATATTCAATTTCTAGCATTCTTCCAAAAATACCAAAATTCGACTCTGGGCATGCTTGGTCCAAACACGAGGCTCGGACCAAAACCCGATCACCCATAACCCCACAAGTTAAAATATATAATTTTTTTTGAAATCCGACCCCAAATTGGGGTTGAATTATCCAAAATTCTCAAAAACCTAACTCTACCCAAAACCCCTAATTTCTACTTTGATTTCATGATTTTAGGCCTAGATTCTAGTGTTAATGGAAGAAAAGTGGAAGGAATTGGTGTTAGAATTATCTTTTTTGGCCCTTGCTTAGTATATTAGCAGTAGCTTGTTCTCTCCTTTTTTGTTTCTAAATCTAACCATTGCATCAGTGGTATCAGAGCTCTTTCTTGGCTCAATGATTTCCATGATTTTCGAGATGACACAGGTAATAATATTCTTCACAAATTAGTTGTTGATGCAACTCACTTCACCCAGAGACAAGAGCAAGTTCAAAACCGGCATGAACAAGCTCTAAGGGCTCAGGACTCAGCTCTACGCGAGCTCTAGAAAGTTGTACATAGAGGAAGAAGACCAGAAAGAGGAAAAGATCCTTTTATCTAGTGACGGGGAGTTATATTCATTCTCAAACACTTCTTTGATGTTTGGGGATTTGGTTTCTCCTATTGGAATCGTTTACAGCACACATAACCGATACAGTTCAGCCAATACGCAGTTGAACAACTCGAATGTTGAGTTTAGGTGCAACGGGTACTGTTACATTGACAGGTGTTGCACATATATATAAAACATAACATTCTAGATTCACATGCTTGTGCTAGTAAGCCTTCAAGCTCTCAGATCCAGTACTGACAAGCATCAATGCAAAATCAGTATGCATTATCTACAGGGAGTGCCATGAATCTTCAAGGTAATTTAGCTGAGATACCTCTCAATAATCCGTTGTAGTTTAATTTGAAGTTGCCCCAAATTAACACTATCTCTTCCAATCATAACATGAACCCTTAAAATAAATATCATCACCTTCCTAGAAATTTGATCAATCAAACACATCCCTTACCTAATCACATAGATTGGAGTAGATAACACCAACCTAGCTATCAATATAACTAAGGGTCCTATCATGCACTACAAATTCCTCACAACAAGTTTAACTAGAACATACAATACCCTCCTTCCTATAAGTAGAACCACCAATATCCTCCTACTTATAACACTCATATTCCCCCGCCTCTATATCACCAGACAACTTATATGCAAACCTATATTTCCTTATTACCAAAACCTTACCACCAATTTCACCAAATCTACACAACTAACCACCAGAATCACCAACTACCATTACCAAATATATCCTATACAAAGTACACAAAAGTGGAATTCCCAAAGTTTAATGGAGAAAACATGAGAACTTGGCTATATAAAGTGAAGCAGTGATTTGCTGAAGAAGATTTCACTATCTAGCGAAAGATGAAATTGGTGTCTTTACATTTTGAGGAGGATGCCCTACAGTGGCACCTGGGATACATGAGGAGCAGAGGTCAAATTCATCTTCCATCTTGGGAGGAGTATTTGTGGGCATTATGTGACAGTTTTAGGACTGGATACTCAGATCCGATGACAGGGCTTATTATTATCAAATGCACTAGTACTAAGAAGGATTACCCGAAGGGCTATGATAGTGTGATGAACATGCTAAATATATATGTAGAGCATGCCATTAGTGTTTTCTTGAATAATTCAAAGCATGAGTTGAGAAACGTTGTACGAGTAGGGAAATTCACTACTCTTCCTCAAGCTTACTACTTAGCAAGGTTACAGGAATCAAATTTTGTTGCACAAAGTAAAGCTATCAGAGGCAATCCTTCATGAGCTGCCCAAAATAGAAGTACCATGGGGTATAAATCTAACTTCATTCCCAGAGAAAATATTGGCAGTATCAACATGCCTCCTATTTCTAGAATGGACAATTATAGGAGAAGGAGACTATGTCCAGCTGAAATAGATGATAAGAGGGCCGAAAGGTTTTGTTTTTTATGTGATCAAAAGTTTTTAGTTGAGCATAAGTGCGAGGCTAAGAGGTAGTTAATTTTACTAGAATTAGATGTGATTGAATAATAATATGGTAAAGGGGAAGATATCCCTATAGAAGCAGAATTGGAAGAAGAAGAAATAATGATGAATCCTTTGCAGAGTTGTGTTATCTATTTACAGACTCTAAGTGGAACCTTGGGCTACAGAACCTTGAGACTAAAAGGTTTCACTGAAAATAAACCCCTAGAGGTCTTTATAGAATGTGTTTCAACACATAATTTTATTGATGAAGAAGTAGTGAAAAGGCTGATGAAGAAGTAGTGAAAAGGATGTGGTGTGTTATCAGTAAGACTAATCCTTAGTTGGTGCAAGTAGCTGATTGTACGGAAATTTCTACAGACAATGTGTGCAAAGGATTTTGTTGGTTGATGCAAGGGAATATGTTCAAGGATGATTTTTTGGTATTCTCTATGGAATAAAATGATGTGGTTCTAGGCATACAATGGCTATGCCCTTTGTTGATATTAAGTTCAACTTCAGAGAACTACTGATGGAGTTTGAATACAATGGGCAATTACTCATCCTGAAGGGGATCCAACTTAAGTTATAAACCATCCAAGCTATGTCTTTGGAGAAAATGACCATAAAGGGATCACAAATATTCATGGTAAAGGTCAGAGAACCAACATGTGAGAATAATGAAAGTGCTGAGACTAAAGCAATTAAGCATATGGAAGAACAACTAGCAATAAAGGATGTTTTGAATGTCTATGAGAAGGTTTTTGGGGAACCAACTTAGCTTCCACCATCCATCGGGTATTTGATCATCACATTCTATTGATTGAAGGGAGTTCACCAATAAATACCATGCCCTACAGGTACTCACCACTCCAAAAGGATGTTATTGGGAAGATGGTGATATAGATGAAGAACTAGGGGATCATCCAATATAGCTCAACCCCATATGCATCACTTGTAGTATTAGTGGGCAAGAAATACGGATCTTGGAGGCTTTGTGTGAATTATAGGACCTTGAACAAGATGACAATAAAAGACATGTTTCCTATTCCTATTATTGAAGAGATGTTGGATGAATTGGGGGGGGGGGGGTCTAAATTTATTCTAAGATAGATGTAAGGGCTAGATACCCTCAAATAACAATGTCAGTAGCTCAAAAACCTAAGTTTTCTTTTAAAACATATTCTGGACACTATGAGAACCTAGCCATGCCATTTGGGTTGACCAATGCACCATCAAGCTTCCAAGGATTGATGAACCATATCTTTCAAAATCAGCTTAGGAAGTTCATTGTAGTGTGTTCTTCGATGAAATCTACATCAGTAGTTAAGAGGAACAATTAGAACACCTTAGGGTGGCATTTGTGTTGCTGGCCAAACATCAAATATTAGCAAAAAGAAGTAAATGTGTATTTGCAGCTGAAAAAATGGAATACCTAGGCCATTACATTTTAGCACAAGGGGTATCAATTGACCCTAGGAAGATTGAAGCAGTTCAGTTGTGGCCTGAACTTAAGAATGCTACTCAGTTGAGGGGGTTTCTTGGGCCAGTAGGTTATTACATAAAATTTATAAAAGAATATGGGATCATTAGCAAGATGATGGGTTCTGTTGGACTGAATAAAATTAGTGAAGCCCAAATTAAAGGTGGCCCTAACTACTAGACCAGTGCTAGTGCTTGTGCTACTTGATTTCTCCCTAACATATGTAATAGAGAATGATGCTTGAAGTTTAGGAATTGGGATTGGAGCTATACCCATGCAAAAGGGCAAATCTGTTGCCTTCCTTAGTAAAGGTCTGTCAATGCAACACCAAGCTCTTTTTGTGTATGACAAGGAATTGATAGCCTTAGTTACGACCGTCAATAAGTGGTCTCAATACTTAAATATGAGGCTTTTTGTATTTAAAACATATCAAAATGAACTTGTTGGGGCATAAAAATGCACACTAGAAGTCAATTGAAGTGGATAACTAAATTGATACAATATGATTTTGAAATCGAATACAAACAACAGAAGGAGAATAAGGTAGTAGATGCTCTTTCTAGGTTACCTTTGGTGGATTTTGATGTCTTTGTCGACTATAAGGACTAAACTACTGAGATGATTATGAAAAGATGGGAAGCGGACACTGATTTAATTACTTTGACTCAATCCGTGAAGGAGAAGGGAAGCAATAGGAAGGGGTACTCATTTATTCATGAACAATTGAGAAAGAATGGAAAGTTGGTGGTAGGACCTGACAAGCAAATTAGGAAGGATACAATTGTTGCACAACTCACCAATTGGAGGGAACTCTAGCATTGAGAATGCATACATAAGAATATCCTCTCTTTTCTACTGGAAAGGGATGAGGGGGGAAGTAAAATAAATAGTGAAAACATGTGACAAGTGCCAGATGCATAAGTATGATAATTTGGCTTATCTAGGGTTAATTCAACAACTCAAGGTACCTGAAACAACTTGGGTTAACATCGGTATGGATTTTGTGGAAGGTTTGCCTAAATTAAAAAGGGAAATTAGTCATTTGGGTGGTGGTGGATAGATTCACTAAGTATGCACATTTTATAGGGTTGTCTCACCCCTACTCAGCTAGTGACATTGTCAGGTTATTCATGGTTCACATTTATAAACTGCACGGTATGCCAGAAGATATAATTAGTGACAGTTATCCTATATTCACTCACAAGATGGTACTTGAATTGTTTTCTATCTTGGGAGTGACTCTTAATACATCCACAACATACCATCATCAAATAGATGGCCAGAAAAAGGTGGTGAACAGATGTTTAGAAACTTATCTAAGATGCTTCTGCTCAGATTCTCAGGAAGATTGGTTCCAATACTTGTCTTCGGCAGAGTGGTGGTACAATAGCACATTTCATACCTCTATACCGTGTACTCCATATGAGGCATTGTATGGAAAACCACCCCATTTGCATCTACTCTATGTAGCTGGATATTCCGGCGTGGATATTCTAGATATTCATGGTTCACTATTGCTTATTTTGTCAAGTCTAACATTACTTGATTGTTGCTCTGCTATTAAGAACCTTGATTGAATGCGAAAGGTCAGAAGCCAGGACGGACTTCATGTCTTTGACCCCGAATCTGAGAGAATATTTCATAGGAGGTTGAGGGAAGCAAGGGATAGAAATAATCTTCAGGCACTTGTTCAATTTCTTATGAACATGGCAGAGGAGCAACATATGGTTATTTAGGAGGTGGCGATGCCTATCATTGCTAATATCACCTCCAACATTGTGAAGCCGAGAATCACTGGGCACTTTGAGCTAAAATAGAGCATGATCCAACTACTTCATGTGAATGGGCAATTTATGGGTCTTCCACACGAGGATTCACAACAGCATATCATGAATTTCTTTGAGATTAGTGATACTTGCATCACTAACGGGGTCCCTCCAGACTATGTGAGGCTCACACTTTTTCCATTCTCTCTGTTGGGTGAAGCAAAGCGATGGCTGAAGACAGATCCAACTAATTCTGTTATATCATGTAATGACCTAGCGAGAAAATTTATGGCAAAGTTCTTTTCTTCAAGCAAAACTGCAAAGATCAGAAGTGAGATAGTCGCCTTCAAACAGAAATCGGGGGAGTCTTTATACTCAGTTGGGAGAGGTTCAAGAGGTTGCTCAGAGACTGCCTCGTCACAATTAGACAAACAAAATGTTAGCTCACACTTTTATAGAAGGGCTACATCCTGAGATAAAGTTTGAGGTAGATGTTGCAGCTAGATGTCAAGGGTTGGAGAAAAGCTTCGATGAGATATATGCATTATTGAACAAATTCTCCAAAAGAAATCCTGATTGGCAAGGAGAGATAGGCAGACACACAATGCAAATCTGCAGGGGTTCTCGAGTTAGATGTGGTCTCTACATTATCAGCACAAATTTCCACATTGACCAACCAAGTTAATTAGATGACCTTGGTTATTAACAAGCAACAAGCCCAGCCAGTGCAACAAGTTCAACTATTTTGTGAAGTCTGTTGAAAAGGTCACATGAGAAATCTATGCCTAGCAAATCCAGAGTCTGTATATTTTGTGGGTAACATAAATCGAGGCCAGACAAATAAATATGGGGACATTTACAATCCTAACTGGAGTAACCACCCAAACTTCTCTTGAGGTGGAAACCAAGGTGCTTAGAATCAGTACAGGCCACAATCACCTGAACAAGAATATAGACCACCTTAGGCTGAACAACATGCAAACTCGATGAGTCACCTTAAGGAGATGATGAAGAGATTAATGGCTGACCAACAGGCCTAAACAGTAGATATGATAAAAATAATTAGTGGCTAACTGACAGGCCCATGCAACAGCGATGCAAAATTTGGAGAGGCAAACATGGAAACTTGCTAGTGCCAAAAATACTCGACCAGTTAGATCCCTTCCTAGTAATATCGAGCCTAATCCTAAAGCTCAAGTCAATGCGGTTATCTTGAGAAATGGAAGAATATTAGAAGAAGTATACGACTAGTCTTGAAGGAGAATTAGTTCCCAAGCCAGTTGAGAATGAGAAAGAGAACAAAGGATCAGAGCCAATAATTGTGACAAGGCCACCACCTACGTTTCCACAAACACTACAGAAGCAAAAAGATGATGCTAAGTATAAGAAATTCTTAGATATTTGAGCCAAGCGCGTGTGAATTAGCCTTTGGTGAATTTTTTTGCAGGAAGTGCCTAAGTGTGCAAGGTATCTCAGAGATATTGTAGCAAATAAGTGAAGACATACAGAGTTTGAAAAGTTGCACTTACTGAAGAGTGCAGTGTAGAGTTCAACGTAAACTTCCTCCTAAGTTGAAGGATCCTAGGAGTTTCACAATTCTTCTATCTCTTGGAAAACAAGAAGTTGGTAGAGCCATAAATGATTTAGAGGCTAGCATAAATTTGATGCCTTCCTCTTTGTTCAAGTAACTAGGATTGGGGGTGCTTAGACCTACTACAATTATTTTACAGTTAGCAGATAGGTCACTAGTTATGACAGAAGGAATTATTGAGGATGTGTTAGTTCGAGTGGGAAAGCTTATTCTTCCTTCTAATTTTATTGTTCTTGATTACGAGGCAGATGAGGAAGTTCCCATTATTTTTGGGCGACCATTTTTAGCTACTGGTGGAGCGATTATTGATATGAGGGAAGGGACGTTGAAGATGAGAGTTGACGATGATGAAGTCATTTTTAATGTGTACAAGGCACTTAAGCCCCCTAAGTATTATGAGAACTTGTGCATGATTAATGTGGTCGAATTGAAGGGAAAATAGCAGAGTCCTTATGTTAATTGTAGTGATCCAGATGGGACAACTAAGTTAGAGGAGGTGGTGTTGCAAGATGAGTATGTAAAGATGATTGAGGAAAGAGCCAAAGATGAAAGAGGAGATAGGCTAGACTTCATGGGAGAAAGAAGAAGAGAAAGCGCCCAGCCTGAGCAGAGTGGCAGAGTCGTGCCACAACTATAAATGAGGTGCTTGTTGGGAGGCCACCCAACCTGTATTTGTTTTTATTCATTTTATATAGTGTCATGTTTTGTGTTATTTTTGTTCTGCAGAGTAGGGGAAGTCTGAGTACCCGAAGTTGAAGTTGAGGAGCATGTTTGAGCTTAAGTGTGGGGTCATCCCGACCCTTAATATTGATGATCATATTCGAGCTAGGCCCGAGAGGGTCTTAGGGATTATTTTTCACCCTTTTATTTATATTTTTCTCTATGATCATGCATCGAGGACTATGCATAATATAAGTTGGAGTGGGGAAACTACTTTTTGAAGTCTAATTGTATAAAAACAGTTTTTCTATTAGTTTTTCTTTTAGAACTCGTATTAGACGTAGTCTAGGTTCTAGAAAAAAACAAACAAAAAAAAAACAAGAAAAAACTCGGACCTTTCCCGACGATGGATATTTTGAACAATTTTCTTAAGGAATAAAGTCTGATTCAAAACACTAAAAAGATTTATTTTAGTATAGTTAGGTAGTATACGTTGGGCTTTTGTTTTGGGCGTCGGTTCTTTTCCAAGTGCGTAGCTCGAACCGGGTACTTAATTTTTTTTAGGAGTAGGTTAGGAAGAAATTGAGTCGCTCCAATATACCTAGTGGCATGTTTGGTGTTGGCACATTAGGCTATGACATCCATCATATCTTCCCGTGCATTTGGTTTGAATTGTGACGTTTGAGTAAAGTGAATAGACTATTTTGTGACGTCTTTTCTCAGTTGTTCGACTTGTACGCTACATAGTACATTATTGCTTAAATTTCTCAATTATATGTGCGTGCCTGACTTGAGAGTTGAAAATAACCGTCTTGATTGAGTCATGTGCAATGTGTGTGTGAGGAATTGTGATTCTCTGTGCTATCCTGCGTAGTCTAGAACTTGCCCCGTGTGTTAATCAAAGCGAAATTGTTAAGTTGTACTAATCTAGGAGATGATGTAGGTGTTTCATGTTTGAGCATAGATATGCTTGTCACTTGAAGATAAAATTTTCCGTTGCTAGCCCCGTTGAGCCTATAAACCTTTTCTTTGATACCCACATTACAAATCGTACCCCTGTTGTGTTCTTGATTTGAGATTGTTGAAACTTTACCTCCTAAGGCACTTAGTCGCTAAAATAAGTAAAGTGAGAGATTTGGGGAGTAGCTTTTGCGTGGAACCATGGAAGGACCCTTTTGTGCACTAAAGTTGAAATGAAAAGTCACTAGCCAATGAACATTAATGTATGGAGTGTGTGTAGAAAAAAATAAAAGAAAAAGAGAAAGAAAAAAAAAGAATTACAAGAAGAGAAAAACATGATAGTCAAATAATATAGAAAAACACACACACACACCTCCTAATTTTACTAATTTGTGCTAGTGGGAGTATAGAAGTGATTAATGAAAAAAGACTATGTTGTATATGGGTTGTGGCAAGTGAATTGGTTGAGAAGAAAATGTGTTCGAACTTTGAGTGTAGTGGATTAAAGTGCTTAGGAGGGTTAGTCACTATTCCTAAATGTATCATTATTGATACCCAATTTTTCCTTCATATTTTTAAATAAGCATACATACTTTCAAAATAGTGCTTATGCATCATCATTTGATTTATAGACACATACAAGCATTTTTCATATTTTTCTTTATTCTTAAAAGGTTTTTTAAATCAATTTATTCCTATATTTTATTATATAAATACTCATTAATTGCATCAAAAATAATTTTATGATTATTTATTATCTAATTTCATCATTTACACCCATATTAGGTTTTAAATATTTTTAAGTGCATTTGTTATAATTACATTTGCATTTTAAAGGCTAAAATTGCATATTTTGCAATAATAGCCCATATATACTTATAATTACTTTATTTATGCAAAAAATAACCTTTTATATTTTTATAATGTTAAATAATTATTATTAACTATTTTTGTGCACAATTGATATTATTGTTATTTATTTATTTGTTATTTTTTATAAATTATTTGTTTGATAAATTGGGTATTTAAAATATGGCCCCAATTTTTAATTAAATTTTCGGACCTAAGCTAACCAAACCAACCCAATTACCCCATCCCAACTACATAAATATACTAGCCCAGTTCGTCCAGCCCAAACCAAATAACCCCCCTAGCCGAATACCCGTTTACCCGACCCAGACCCTTCCTTCAATCCTAGCCGTTGATCTTTCAAGATCAACGACCCCAATTCATTACCCCCCATTTTAATTTAACTCCCCCTAATCCTAACCCCCCCATTATCTCCAAACGACCTCCCTTAAACTCCCTCCTCTCCTCCCCTCCGAAACCCTAAGCGCCGTCACTCTAATCTTTCATCGATTCCAACCAGATATGGAATCCATTGATGATTTTCTTACTTTATTTTCATATCTTGCTACTAGTTACTCGTTTATGGTATAACGTAGTGGCTTGCCTAACATGACAAGCTGATTTCCCACATCGCGGACCAAATCTGGTTCGATCCTTCCCCCTTCTTCATCTATGTTTGTTCATCATCTCTTTGGAATACGAATCTCTAAAATTTTCTCTATTCTTTATTTAACCTAAAGTTAGAGTTTAGATCTTTCCAAGATATGTTTAAATTTTGTTCTTATTTTTGTTAAAAAATCTTCGTTTCCGCATGTCTACCTATTAATATTTTTTTTGCGATTTTTTTGTTAAAGTTTTTAACCTAATTTACTTGCCCTAAAATTAGGGCTCAGATCTTTTACAAGATCTATTACGGTTCTATTTCTGTTAAGTGTCTTCTTTAGTATCTGTCTATGTGCGTTTATTGTGATTTTTGTTAAGCTTTCTTGACTAATTTTATTCGCCCAAAATTAGGGTTCAGATCTTTTCAGATCTGTTATAGTTACCTTAATTTTGAGTATTTTCTTTATACTGTTTTCGTGTGTGTATGAGCATCTGTGTTATGATTATTCCTTTGATTATTTCTGGCCAATTTTATTTACCCTAAATATTGGGTTTCGATTCTTGGCTAATTTTGTCTATCTATGACTCTTGCCTTAATTGTTGCCCTAAACTAAGAGTCTAGGATTCCCAGACCTGTTTAATTCTCTAAATTACTGTGACGGCATATTTTACGTGTTTTATGTAATGCTCTTCTTGGCTTGCCTTAATAATGTTCTGAGTTTTTTCCTTAATTAGGTGATTGATTATTTTCATGTTTATGTACCTTAGTCTAATGCTACTTAAACCCCTCCACTCTTTCCCCTTAGACAGGACTAAGAACTCAAAATTATTCTCATTATTAAAACTTTATACTCTATACTACTATTGCTGGAAGCCAAGGCCAGAAATCTCCATTGTTGTTTGATGCTATTGATGATTGTTGCCTCATTGCATAACCTTTTTTGTTTCATCTGAATTAGTAAGTCACTTAAACTTCTATATCACTTTAATTGCTCAATATGCTACAGTTACTAGATCATTGCCCTATGTGTTAGACGTGTGTAATTTGGTAGAGTAATCAATGAAACCCGTTTAATTATGTGCACTCGATGTTGTCCTTAGGTGTGTTTAGTATCATTCCCTAAAACCAGTCTCATGTACCCCCTTAATCTGTTTTTGTTAGCATGTTATTCTGTGCTCACTATTGTGATGACCCAAAAGATCATCCTGTGTATTTTTAGTCAATTACGTGTTCCGAGGTAATGAAAAACCTTATTTTATCTCGCCTTGATTTGCGTGCGCAGCCCAGGCGTGTAGCCGGTAAGTCTTTATGTGAAAAACTAAGAAAAAAATGATTTTTTTGATTTTGAAATTTGAATTAAGTTGACTTTGGTCAACATTTTTGGTAAATGAACCCGGACCCCTGATTTGACGATCCCGGAGGGTCCGTAGGAAAATATGGGACTTGGGCGTATGCCCGGAATCGAATTCTGAGGTCCCAAGCCCGAGAAATAAATTTTTGAAAGAAATTGTTTTGTGAAAATATAAAGGATTTTAGAAAGTTCAATTATATGTGAAATCTGTGCTATCGGGCCCGTATTCTGGTTCCGGAGCTCGGTGCAGGTCCGATATAGTATTTATGTCACGTTTGTAAAGTTTGGTAAGAAACGAAAGTCATTTGACGTGATTCGGACCCGTAAATGCAAAGTTTGATGTTTTAGAAGTTTTGGAAAATTTTCATTGATTTTGGGGTTAAATTCGTTATTTATGATGTTATTTTGGTGAATTGATCGCACGAATAAGTCCGTAGGAGGTTTTGGATGTTGGGTTCATATTTGGTTTGGAGCCCCGAGGGCTCGGGTGAGTTTCGGGTAGCCGTCGGGGTGTTTTACACTTAGAAAATTTTGGTTTTTGGCTGGTTGCTGGTGTCTGGTGCGTTACCCTATGTGAACGCGTGGTAACCCACGCGAACGCGAAGAGCAAAGGGAAGGGGGCCTGGGATTATTCTATGTGAACGCGTAGGGTGAGACGCGAACGCGGAGCACTGGGCAGTGACTCTACGTGAACGCGTCCCCAGGATCGCGCACGCATTGAAGAAATAGGGGGCTGGAGGCTGGGTAGTTAGAAGCTCTGTGCGAACGCGGCCTGAGGCTCGAAAACGCATACGCCAAGCAAGCTAAGCCTATGCGAACGCGGCCAAAGGCCCGCTAATGCGAAGAGTAAATTAGCCCAGTTATTATAAACAATACCCAAACGGATTATTTCAAAAACTCATAACTAATTCATCTAAACTTCAATTTAGGCAATTTTTGAAGAGGGATTTCGCTACAAAACCATAGGTATGTATTCTTAGACTTGTTTTATTCAATTTTCATTAACACCCATTAGATTTCTAGGCCTAAAATTTGATTTTAAGGGTAGAAAATTAGGGATTTGGGTAGAGTTAGGGCTTTTAGATTAATTGGAAATTAGACCTCGTTTTGGGGTCAGATTTCGAAACTAATTACATATTCGGGCTCGTGAGTGAATGAGTGATCGGGTTTTGGTCCGAACCTCGTGTCTTGACCAAGCGGGCCCGGGGTCGAGTTTTGGAGTTTTGGGAAGAATGATAGAATACTTATAATTAAGCATTGGAATTGAATTATTTAGCGTTTATTGATGTTATTGAGTAAATTATGTCTATATACGATTGATTTGGAGTTGAGTTCAAAAGGAAAAGCGGTGATTGAGGCGTGATTTTTGTCGTGGAAGTTGAGGTAAGTGTTTGGCCTAACTTTAGCTTGAGGGAATAGGTGTTGTGTCCTATTTGCTATGTGTTTATATCATGTTAAACGTATAGGTGAGGTAACGGGTACCTATATGTTGGTGTCAAGCATGCCCGTGAGTCGACTATTAGGAATTATCTGATTTTCATTGATATTACCGCGTTATAGCTTGAATTTCACTTTAGTGGTTATTCATTTGATGGAATTTATTGGTTATTAACACGGTTGAGTATTTAATTTAGTTGAGGAATATTGAGTAAAGTTATGTGTTTGAGTGAGATCGGTTATAGCTGTGTCCCTTGCCGGGACGGTGATGTTTCTACTGTTGTTCCCTTGCCGGGATGTTGTGATTATTGTTGTGGTTATGTTGTTGATTTCTTCTTTGCCAAACTTCTGTTATTGATATTGTTTGGGTGAGGAAGAGTGTAAAGCACGAAGGGTGATGTCGTGTATTGATTTCTATGAGGAAGAGTGTAAAGCACGAAGGGTGATGTCGTGTATTGTTTATTGTGAGGATGAGAGTGTAAAAGCACGAAGGGTGATTCTGTGCCATGATATGATATTAAAAGCACGAAGGGTGATGCCGTGCCGTTTTTATTGATTATTGTGAGGATGAGAGTGTAAAAGCACGAAGGGTGATGTCGTGCACTGTTTACTCTGTGTTGTTACTTTCTGTTGTTACTTTGATATTTAAAATGTTGCCTTATTCCGTTATGTTTGTTATTTGCTATCTCTTTTCCCCAGAATGTTTCCCTTCTTCCCTTGTACTTAACTGATTATTTTGTAGTTATTATTCTTCTGATTATTGTTAAATTGCAAAGGTTGTATTATTTGTCGTGTCCTAGCCTCGTCACTACTTCGTCGAGGTTAGGCTCGACACTTACTCAGTACATAGGGTCGGTTGTACTTGTACTACACCTGCACACCTTTTTGTTGTGCAGATCCTGGTACAGGACCCTGTGGACATTAGAGCTAGGAGGCTTCCTTCAGTCCACCCGGAGACACCGAGGAAGTCCTGCAGGCGTCCGCAGGCCTTGGCGTCCCCTTCCACTTCTTTATTTCTGTTTTTAGCTATTTCAGAAATAGATGTATCTATTTCTTTCAGACCCTTACATGTATTATTTCGTAGATAGTCCGTGACATTGTGACACCAAAGATCTAAGTTTTGATTATTTTGAAAATTCGTAAAAGCAATGGATTGAGTTATGTACTTATAGCCTATTTTCACTTTATGCTTTTATTTATGAAAAAGTCATATTTCACCTGTTTTCATTTAATAATAAAGGATTATAACAAATTAAAAATACACGTTGACTTGTCTAGCGGGTTCAACGTTAGATGCCATCACGGTCCCGGCGGTGGGAAATTCGGGTCGTGACAAGTTGGTATCAGAGCACTAGGTTTCCTAGGTCTCACAATTCACGGACAAGCTTGGTAGAGTCTGAGGGATCAGTATAGAGACGTCTGTACTTATCCCCCAGAGGCTGCAAAGTTAGGAATAACTTCATATCTATTCTTCTCTATCGTGCGATTTGAATTCTAAATGCTAATTGAGTTTCTATTCTACTCTCTCGCAGATGGCGAGAACACGTGCTTCCTCATCTACCGATCAGCAGCCCGATCCTCCAGTTGTAGCTCCTTCGAGGGGCCGAGGACGAGGCCGTACTGGAGGCCGAGGCAGGGGTAGGGCTTAGCCCAGAGCAGCAGCCCCAGTGGAGGATCCTCAGGTAGATTTCACCGATGAGGTTCCTGCTCAGACAGTTCCGGTTGGACCAGCTCAGGTCAGAGAGGGGTTCATTGCCACCCCGGTACTTCAGGACGCTCTGGTCCGCTTAGTAGGCCTTATGGAGAGCGTGGCTCAGGAAAGTCTACTTCCTACAGCACCGGCCGCCTCTCGAGCTGGGGGAGGGGCCCAGAATCCTGCCACCCACACACCAGAGCAGTTAGCTTCTCAGTTCCAGACTCCAGCACCTCAGACAGCTGGAGTAGTTCAGCTAGGTATTGGGGCTCAGGCTATTGATGGAGCATCCATGTCCGCTAATGCTTTATGTAGATTGGATTGGTTCACAAATTTGTTTCCTACTACATTCAGTGGTGCACCATCAGAGGATCCCCAGGATTTCTTAGACAGCTGCTCTGAGGTTTTTCGGAACATGGGGATCGTGGAGACCAATGGGGTCGATTTGCTACTTTTCGTCTTTCTGGTTCCGCCAAGACTTGGTGGAGGGATTATTGCTTGACCAGACCAGCTGGATCTTCGCCTTTTTCTTGGGCTCAGTTCTCCGATTTGTTCTTGGAGAAGTTTCTTCCAGTCACCCAGAGAGAGGACCTTCGGAGGCAGTTTGAGCGTCTCCAATAGGGCTCTATGACAGTTACACAGTACGAGACCAGGTTCATCACTTTGGCCCGACATTCTATCATGATACTCCCCACCGACCGAGAGAGGGTGAGGAGGTTTATTAAGGGGCTAGCTCAGCCGATTAGACTACAGATGACCAGAGAGACAGGTACTGATATTTCATTTCAGGAGGCGGCCAATGTGGCCAAACGGATTGAGATGGTCTTATTACAAGGAAGTGGTCAGGGGCCTGACCAGAGGCCGCGTCATTTTGGCCGATTTAGTGGTGCCTCATCTGGAGGAAGGGATTCTTTTGGCAGAGGTCATCCTCCTAGACCATTCCAGTCAACACTTCAGGTATCCCGCAGTGCACCACCAGCTCCTATCAGTGCACCGCCGCTCCAGAACTTTCAGGGTGGGTATTCTGGTCGACAGGGACAGTTTCAGGGCCATCAGTCTCAGCAGCAGAGATCTTGTTACTCTTGTGGTGGTCCAGGGAACATTGCTAAGTTTTTCCCCCGAGCTTCTAGTGGTTCTCAGCATCAAGGTTCCAGTGCTATGATTCCCGCACCAGGTGCACCCCTACCCCTTCAGCCAGCTAGGGGCGGAAGTCGAGGTGCTAGAGGTGGAGGCCAGACAGTTAGAGGTGGAGGACATACTTTGAGAGGTAGGGGTCTGCCCGTAGTAGGTTGACCCAAGGATGTTCAGATTGGTGGGGCCCAGCCCCGATGCTATGCTATTCTCGCTAGACTAGAGGTTGAGGCCTCTAATGTAGTCATTACAGGTATGTTTTCAGTTTGCAGCAGGGATGCTTCGGTTTTGTTTGATCCGGGGTCCACATTTTCCTACGTGTCCTCATATTTTGCTCCTATCTGATTATGCCTCGTGATTACCTGAGTACTCATGTATATGTATCTAAACAGGTGGGTGACTCTATTGTGGTATATCGTGTCTACCGTTCATGTTTAGTGGTTATTGGTGGTCTTGAGACCAGAGTAGATCTTCTACTCCTTGATATGGTTGATTTCGATGTTATTTTGGGGATGGATTGGTTGTCTCCTTATCATGTTATTCTAGACTATCATGCCAGAACTGTGACCTTGGCCTTGCCGGGAGTACCTCGATTGGAGTGGAGGGGGACTCCTGGTCCAGCAAGGTTATCTCATATATGAAGGCTCGGCGCATGGTTGAGAATGGGTGTTTGACTTATTTGTCTTATGTTCGTAATTCTAGTGCCGAAGTTCTTTCTATGGAGTCTGCGCCCATTGTCCGTGACTTTCCAGAGGTGTTTCCTACAGACTTGCCGGGTATGCCAGCCGACAGAGATATTGACTTTTGCATTGTTTTGGCTCCAGGCACTCACCCATTTCTATCCCGCCAGAGCTAAATGAGTTAAAGGATCAGTTACAGTACTTGCTAGATAAAAGCTTTATTAGGCCTAGTGTTTCTCCTTGGGGTGCACCGGTGTTGTTTGTTAAGAAAAAGGACGGAACGATGAGGATGTTCATTGATTACCGGCAATTGAACAAGTTTACTATCAAGAACAAGTATCCATTCCCGAGGATTGATGATTTGTTTGATCAGATCCAGGGTACCACAGTGTTTTCAAGGATTAACTTGAGATCTGGTTACCATCAGTTGAGGATTAGGGCGTCTGATGTCCCTAAGACAGCCTTTCGCACTCGGTACGGGCATTATGAGTTCTTGGTGATGTTGTTTGGGTTGACAAATGCCCTAGCCGCTTTCATGGAGTTGATGAACCGGGTGTTCAGGCCCTATTTGGACTTGTTCATGATTGTCTTCATTAACGATATTTTGATTTACTCCCGCAGTCGGGAGGAGCACGAGCAGCACTTTCGAGTCGTTCTCCAGGCTCTGAAGGATAGTCAGTTGTATGCTAAGTTTTTGAAGTGCGAGTTCTGGTTGAGTTCGGTTGCATTTCTGGGCCATGTTGTATCGGCAGAGGATATTCAGGTGGATCCCAAAATGATTTCAGCAGTCAAGGATTGGCCTAGACCCACATCAGCTACAGAGATTCAGAGTTTCTTGGGCCTAGCAAGATACTATCGTCGGTTTGTGGAGGGATTTTCATCCATTGCAGCCCCGATGACCAGGTTGACTCAGAAGGGTGCCCAGTTCAGGTGGTCCAATGAGTGTGAGGCAAGATTTCAGAAGCTCAAGACAGCCTTGACCACAGCGCCGGTGTTGGTTTTTCCCTCAGGTTTAGGGTCATATACCGTGTATTGTGATGCTTCACGGGTTGGACTTGGTGTAGTGTTGATGCATGATGGAAAGGTTATAGCTTATGCTTCACGTCAATTGAAAGTTCATGAGAAGAACTATCATGTTCATGATTTAGAGTTAGCAGCCATTGTCCATGCGTTGCAGATTTTGAGGCATTATCTGTATGGTGTGTCATGTGAGGTGTTCACAGATCATAAGAGTTTGCAATATATGTTCAATCAGAAAGAGTTGAATATGAGGCAGAGAATATGGTTGGAGTAGTTTAAAGACTATGACATTACCATCTTATATCATCCGGGGAAGGCCAATGTGGTGGCCGATGCTTTGAGTCGGAAGTCAGTCAGCATGGGTAGTCTTGCTTATATTCCAGTCGGAGAGCGGCTGCTTGCTTTAGATGTTCAGGCCTTAGCCAATCGGTTCATGAGATTGGATGTTTCTGAGACTGGCAGTGTTTTGGCTCATACTGTGGCCCGTTCTTCATTGTTTGATCGTATTCGAGACCGGCAGTATGATGATCTTCATTTATGTGACCTTAGGGATATGATTCGGCACAGAGGTGCCAAGCAGGTTTTAGTTGGTGATGATGAAGTCTTGAGGATGCAGGGACGTATTTGTGTGCCTGATGTTGATGGACTTCGTTAGTTGATATTGCAGGAGGCCCATAGTTTCCCAGTATTCCATCCATTCGGGCGCCGCAAAGATGTACTAGGATTTGCGGCAACATTATTGGTGGCGGAGGATGAAAAAAGATATTGTGGCATATGTAGCACGGTGTCTGAACTGTCAGCAGGTTAAGCACGAGCACCAGAGACCTGGTGGTTTGATGCAGCTGATTGAGATTCCTGAGTGGAAGTGGGAGTGTATCACCATGGGTTTCATAGTTGGGCTCCCACAGACTCAGAGGAAGTTCGATGCGGTATGGGTCATTGTGGATAGACTGACCAAGTCACCACACTTCATTCCTGTATCAGTTTTATATTCATCGGAGAGGTTGGCAGAGATTTATATCAGGGAGATTGTTCGCCTGCATGGTGTACCCATGTCCATGATTTCTGAACGAGGTACTCAGTTTACCTCCCATTTCTGGAGAGTATTTCAGCGTGAGTTGGGCACACGGGTTGAGTTGAGCACAACGTTTCATCCTCAGACGGACGGACGGTCCAAGCGTACTATTCAGATCTTGGAGGATATGTTGCGAGCATGTGTCATTGACTTTGTAGGTTCATGGGACCAGTTTTTGCCTTTAGCTGAGTTTGCCTATAACAACAACTATCAGTCGAGCATTCAGATGGCTCCTTATGAGGCGTTGTATGGTAGGCGGTGTCGGTCGTCAACTAGGTGGTTCGAGTCGGGAGAGGCTAGGTTGTTGGGTATGGAGTTAGTATAGGATGCCTTGGATAAGGTGAAGATCATTCAGGATAGACTTCGTACAGCTCAGTCCAGGTAGAAGAGTTATGCAGACTGCAGAGTTCGAGAGTTGGCATTCATGGTAGGAGACCGGGTATTGCTTCGGGTGTCGCCCATGAAGGGCGTGATGAGGTTCGGAAAGAAGGGCAAGCTGAGCCCTAGGTACATTAGTCCCTTTGAGATTCTTGATAGAGTAGGAGAGGTGGCCTACAGGCTTGCTTTGCCACCGGGTTTATCCGCCGTTCATCCAGTGTTCCATGTATCTATGCTTTGGAACTATCTCGCCGATCCATCTCATGTGCTAGACTTCAGCAGTGTCAAGTTGGACAAGGATTTGACTTATGAGGAGGAGCCGGTAGCCATTTTAGGCCCGCAGGTTCGTCAGCTGAGATCGAAGAGTTATCCTTCGGTCCGTGTTCAGTGGAGAGGTCAGCATGCCGAGGCAACTACTTGGGAGTCCGAGTCCGATATACGAAGCCGATATTCCCATCTTTTCCACGATTCAGGTACCTTTCTATGCACGTTCGAGGACGAACGTTTGTTTTAGAGGTGGAGATTGTGATGACCCAAAAGGTCATCCCGTGTATTTCTAGTCAATTTTGTGTTCCGAGGTCATGAAAAACCTCATTTTATCTCGCCCCGAGTTACATGCGCAGCCCGGGTGTGTAGCGCCTTTATGTGAAAAACTGAGAAACAAATGATAAGATTAATTTTGAAATTTGAAATAAGTTGACTTTGGTCAACATTTTTGGTAAACGGACCCGGACCCGTGATTTGACAGTCCCGGAGGGTCCGTAAGAAAATATGGGACTTGGGCGTATGCCCGGAATCGAATTTCGAGGTCCCAAGCCCGAGAAATGAATTTTTGAAAGAAATTATTTTATGAAAATATAAAGGATTTTTAAAAGTATAATTATATGTGAAATATGTGCTATAAGGCCCGTATTCTGGTTCTGGAGCCCAGTGCAGGTTTGATATAGTGTTTATGTCATGTCTATAAAGTTTGGTAAGAAATGGAAGTCAGTTGACGTGATTCGGACCCGTAAATGCAAAGTTTGATGTTTTAGAAGTTTTGGAAAATTTTCATTGATTTTGGGGTTAAATTCGTTGTTTATGATGTTATTTTGGTGATTTGATCGCACGAATAAGTCCGTAGGAAGTTTTTGAGGTTGGGTGTATATTTGGTTTGGAGCCCCGAGGCTCAGGTGAGTTTCGGGTAGGCGTCGGGGTGTTTTACACTTAGAAAAATCTGGTTTTTGGCTGGTTGCTGGTGTCTGGTGCGTTACCCTATGCGAACGCGTGGTAACCCACGCGAACGGGAAGATCAAAGGGAAGGGGCTTGGGATTACTCTATGCGAACGCGTAGGGTGAGACGCGAACGCTGAGCACTGGGCAGTGACTCTACGCGAACGCGTCCCGAGGATCGCGAACACATAGAGGAAATAGGGGGCTGGGTAGTTAGAAGCTCTGTGCAAACGCGGCCTGAGGCTCGCGAACGCAGCCAAGGGCCTGCGAACGCGAAGAGTAAAGTCGCCCAGTTGTTAAAAACAGTACCCAAACTGAATTCATTCAAAAACTCACAACTCTTTCATCTAAACTTAAATTTGGGCGAGTTTTGAAGAGAGATTTCGCTACAAAACCATAGGTATGTATTCTTAGACTTGTTTTATTCAATTTTCATTAACACCCATTAGATTTCTAGGCTTAAAACATGATTTTAAGGGTAGAAAATTAGGGATTTGGGTAAAGTTAGGGCTTTTAGATTAATTGGAAATTAGACCTCGTTTTGGGGTCGGATTTCGAAACTAATTACATATTCGGGGGCTTGTGAGTGAATGAGAGATCGGGTTTTGGTCCGAACCTCGTGTCTTGACCAAGCGATCCCGGGGTCGAGTTTTGGATTTTTTGGAAGAATGATAGAAAACTTATAATTAAGCATTGGAATTGAATTATTTAGCGTTTATTGATGTCATTGAGTCAATTATGTCTAGATACAATTGATTTGGAGTCGAGTTCAAAAGGAAAAGCGGTGATTGAGGCGTGATTTTGGTCGTGGAAGTTGAGGTAGGTGATTGGCCTAACTTTAGCTTGAGGGAATAGGTGTTGTGTCCTATTTTCTATGTGTTTATATCATGTTCAACGTATAGGTGAGGTGACGGGTACCTATATGTTGGTGTCAAGCATGCTCGTGAGTCGGCTATTAAGAATTACCTGATTTTCATTGATATTTACTGCGTTATAGCTTGAATTTCACTTTGGTGGTTGTTCATTCGATGGAAATTCTTGGTTATGAACACGGTTGAGTATTTAATTCAGTTGAGGAATATTGTGTAAAGTTATGTGTTTGAGTGAGATTGGTTATAGCTGTGTCCCTTGTCGGGACAGTGATATTTTTACTGTTGTTCCCTTGCTGGGATGTTGTTATTATTGTTCTGGTTATGTTGTTGATTTCTTCCTTGCCACACTTATGTTATTGATATTGTTTGGGTGAGGAAGAGTGTAAAGCACGAAGGGTGATGTCGTGTATTGATTTTTGTGAGGAAGAGTGTAAAGCACGAAGGGTGATGCCGTGTATTGTTTATTGTGAGGATGAGAGTGTGAAAGCACGAAGGGTGATGTCGTGTCATGATATGATATTAAAAGCACGAAGGGTGATGTCGTGCACTTTTTACTCTGTGTTGTTACTTTGATATTTAAATATTTTCCTTATTCTGTTATGTCTGCTATTTGCTATCTCTTTTCCCCAGCATGTTCCCCTTCTTCCCTTGCACTTGACTGATTATTTTGCAGTTATTATTCTTTCGATTATTGTTAAATTGCACAGGTTGTATTATTTGTCGTGTCCTAGCCTCGTCATTACTTCGCCGAGGTTAGGCTCGACACTTACTCAGTACATGGGGTCGGTTGTACTGATACTTCACCTGCACACCTTTTTGTTGTGCAGATCCCGGTACAGGACCCTGTGGACATTAGATCTAGGAGGCTTCCTTCAATCCACCGGAGACACCGAGGTAGTCCTGCAGGCGTCCGCAGGCCTAGGCGTCCCCTTCCACTTCTTTATTTTTGTTTTTAGCTATTTCAGAAACAGATGTATCTATTTCTTTCAGACCCTTACGTGTATTATTTTGTAGATAGTCTGTGACATTGTGACTCCAAAGATCTGGGTTTTGGTTATTTTTAAAATTCGTAAAAGCAATGGATTGAGTTATGTACTTATAGCCTGTTTTCACTTTATGCTTTTATTTATGAAAAGGTTGTATTTCACTTGTTTTCATTTAATAATAAATGATTATAACAAATTAAAAATACACGTTGGCTTGTCTAGCAGGTTCAACGTTAGACTCCATCACGGACCCGATGGTGGGAAATTCGGGTCGTGACAACTATGCTATTAATTCTTAAGAAGTATGTTTTGATCCCTTGTTAAAGTTCCAAACTTGTCAGTTTCCAACTTATTAGTTTCAAAGTGTTTATCCATGTTTCTGTGTATGACTCTATCCCTAAGTATGAATCCTAATCATGAGTGCACTCTTCTAAATCCTAACCCTTGCTAATCTGAGTATTGTCCTTAACCTTCTTGGTGTGAGCACTGCTCCGGATTCCTATGAGACCCTTGTGAACTCTGACGCACCAGGATTTGGTCCATAATTTTTTGCTTGAGTTGATTATGATCTTTTCACTCTAGTGTGAGAACTGCCCGGGTTTCATGAAGCCCTTGGGAACTCTGACACACTAGAGGACTGGGTCGGGTCTGCTTGTGTTTGTAACAGAAGTGAGTCAATTACTTTGGGATTCTATGAACACTGCTTTTTGGAGAAGTTATGGATTGAAGGGCGGCCTAGCCCATCCAGATGTTGTTTTAGTCCTGCTGAAGGCTTCCTATAGTTTACACACTTTGTAATTTATTCAGTTGATTTTGGTCTGTAATAATTATTTGTAATAACGATTGGGGGTGATAATAAAATTGGGAAATGGGTTTATTTGATATTTTGTGGGTAGATAACATGCCTATAGGTTTTCTGCTGCTATTATATTAGATAACCTACTCATAGGTTTTATTTTTTATGCCCAGAAATTGTGTGTTGAAAATTTGTATAAACGTTTATGTCTGCCATCGCATGTTAGTAAACCTGCCTATAGGGATTTCATATTTGGTTCAAACACGTTCTGTGAATATCTTGTTTGCTTTTGTTCACATGATTAGATACCATGCCTATAGGAAATGCGATAATCAAGTTTAGATCTATTTCTTAGAAATCATGTTTATAGGCCTTAATCAATCGTCACAATCGCTTAGTTAATACGCATGTCTTTAGAAATTAATAAATAGACCCAATCACTAAAAGTAGAACTCATGCTCATAAGGATGAATATCATTGGTGCCAATACCAAAAATGGAATCTGCCTGATGTCTTGTTAACTACCACTAGAAAGCATGCCTATAGGAGTAAGTAATAATTCTGAGCTTTTCTGTTGTCAACTGTCGAATAAGTCACCGAGATAAACTGCCTATAGGTTCAAACACTTTAATTGAAATCGATAGGCAATAACAGAATTACATAGAAATTACTGTCAGCATGTTTAAAATCCAGAATCACATAGAAACCATGTCTATAGGACCCAATAGCCTTAACTATCAAAATTGTCAATACTCCACATGTTTGCGTGCATTTGTTGTGTTATGTGTGGAGGCTCAATTGAGCCTTTAACTGCTTTTGTATGAAAAGTCCAATATGTTTTGTATGCCGCTTAGTTTTTTATACAATTTTGATCAACCTAGGTTAAGTTGAGAACCATTTAAATTATGGATGCCAATGCCTCCAGGACCATAGGTAAGGGACGAGTAGCGCACACATAGAACACGAGTTTGAATTGATTAGAGTGCTTTATGTAAAAACTTAAAGATAGTAATCGGGTAGCAGGAGATGATAGTTTGTGCCCGCTGAATAATATGAGTAACACCCCCCATCTTGGGGGAGTTACGAAGTATTATTTATTTTGCACGGGGTGATCCTATAGGCTAAAAAACTTAGGACCCCCCATCCCTATTAAATAATTTCTTTGCTTTATTAGACTAATTAACATAAGTAAAGTCGGTCAGGACCCACCATTGTGGACCTCGAGGGTTTCCTAACACCTTCCCCTCGAGGTAATTTGAGCCCTTACCCGATCTTTGGTGACGCAACTAGTAAAACCTGAGTCATTTGCAATAGGTTCCCTAACGCACCTTAATCCGTTAGGTGACGACTCTCTCAATAACCAATTCTTTCCCTTCTCAAAAGGGTTTGTCAATGTCGAAACCCTATTTTGCGAGAAGAAGGGGGCGCGACAACATGGCGACTCTTCTGGGGACATCTTTAGGCTTTTTACCATAACGAACTTGGTCTGTGTGAATTAGTCTTTCTCGATAAGTGTGTCTTTATTATCTTGCTAACATCCCTCTCCCATTTACCCTTGTTTTTCCTACATGCACACCCATTTCCCATTTTCCTTTATGTGAACTTGCTTTTCATCCTTCGTTTAATCTGGTTGCAACATGCCTTTCCTCCGCTCTTATCTCAATTATGCTCACTAAATTCACTCTTTAAATTTTGTCATGTCTTTCCCGTTTTATCGCTTTTTCATTAAACGAACTAACTCCTTTCTTCTTTTTCTTTCTTTCCTGTCTTTACAATTATTAAATACCACATTTTATTGCTTTCATCATACATGACAACGTGTTATTTTTGTATAAGTACATGCTCGACATCATATTCCACTCGTGCGTAGTCAATACCATAGAGACACTTGATGAGTGTCTGTGATCTCCCTGTATTACCCTTTTAAATTTGAAAAGGCTTATTTGCGGTAAAACTAGTCGATCAGCGGTGCAGTCGACGGTTTCGTGCCTTTCCCTCTCGAGTTGTCTGCTTGAGTGTACCAGTCTAGACTTCTATAGAAAAACCCTACTCTGATAATAATTATACGTGCATCTTACCTAGCAGGGGTTAATATGTTGTCCTCATAATAACCCTCTAAGGAAAAGCCTTGTCCAAATCCCACCAGGATTTCCACAATCCCAACGGGCACAATCATGATATGTGCATTATTTGAAGAAAACATGCCGATATGTTAATCATTAATTTGTAAGTAGTCAAACCTAGAGGGGGAAAGGGTCTAACTTTATTTATTTTTGTAGAAAATGAGGAACGAAGTTCCCAGGTTCAGCATGGTTCGAAACATACCACCTTTATTGCTAGATTGGTGGGAAAATCTTTTGCCAAGCGATAAAATTCATGTGAAGAGGATATTGGGAAATTTACCGTCCTTGCTAGACATCCAACTGAACAACATACTGATTGAGGCTGCTACCATGTTCTGGGATAGAGAAAGGGTCGTGTTCCGTTTTGGCAATATAGAAATGACTCCCCTCTTGGAGGAAATAGGAGGTTTCGCTGGGTTACCCTAGGATAGTCCTGGTTTGGTGGTGTCGAAAAAATGCACTCGTAGGGGGTTTCTAAAAATGATGGGTCTAAGGAAGAGTGATGATTTAGGCTGCCTGACGAAGTCCTACATACCTTTTGACCTCCACTATGAACGATATGGACACAACAAATCCTACTGTATTTTTCATGATGAATTCTTCATCACTTTCCTGAGTTGGACTCATCGCCGGGTTTTTGTATTCGTCGTCTTCTTTATGGGTATGATAGTGTTTCCAATCCAAGGAGACAGAATTCACACTAGGTTGGCTATGGTAACCAAGGCTTTAATGGAAGGAATTGAGGTACAAACATACACTATTATCCCAATGATCGTAGCAGAAATATATCGAGCTCTGGACCGTTGCAAGAAGGGGTTCAGACATTTTGAGGGTTGCGATTTGTTGCTGAAGATATGGTTGTTGGAGCATCTTCAAAGAGGCCAGTACCGTCAGGAATTTCCACGAAGACCATGGAATGACCACATAGCTTTCCATCATCCAAAAAGAATGACCTTCATCCCGTATAGGTTTGCACAATCGGAGAACACTAAATATTGGTATACTTTTTCAACAATCTGATCGAGGACAAGATCCATTGGATGTTCGAGTGGTTCCCTACTAGCGAGTTCATCATCAGATCCAGGGATGTTCCATATTTGGTGTTGATTGGGTTAAGGGGCATATATCCCTATGTTCCTATCAGGATCATGAGACAAGGTTGGAGAAAACAAGTCATACCGCGAGTCTCCAAAATGAGTCATTACAAAGCAGATATTCAAGATGATGTCGTTTCATACAAATGTGAGGCCCAACACATATAGTATTTGAAGATTATTGTGGGAAAAGATACTATTGAGCCAGATCGTTACCACGCCGGTCATGTGTACTTTTACCTATCGTGGTTGGATGATAACATAGCAGGAATAGTCGAGCCAGAGATCGGTCGAGGAAATAGGGTCATAGATGAAGTTGCTGAAGCACAGGTGAAATACAAGAGGTTACGCAAAAGAATCCTTGAGTCTGAGGCCAGGCATCTGGAACAACACAAGGTAGACAAGGAGTCAAGTAACGAGTGGAGGGAAATGGATACAAAGTCAACGGAAAGGTTGGAATATTTGGAGCAGGGTCTAATGGAACTGGAAGGGAAGATGAGGAAAAGGGTCGTGGACTGTCAGAATACAGAGGGCAACGAAGGAGGACACCTAGCGAGGGCATATCTGCTGCTGGACATGCGCGACCTGGGGAATCTGATTGATGGAGCCAAGAAGGCCAATCCTGGAGAAGGTCCCTCCGGGACCAAGTAGATTAGAATTATTTCTTTTCTAGAGTCGTTTTAGAATTTGAATGTAATAAGGAAAATGCCATTAGTGACTCATTTATTTATTATCGTTTTGCAAGGTTTGACTTATTTATTACATTAATGAAATGAGGAAATTATCGGCATTAAATTTCTCCAAATCTACGTGTCGCTAGGCCTACCTCGGGCACAACGAGGTTCCAAATTAGGAAGCGAATTTATAATTCCACAATACGTGTATATATACTGCAAATATCTTTTCAAAACCCCCTGGTGACTTGTTTACCTTTTGTAGTTTTTTTTATTTTTTATTATTCCCCTCCCCTTAAGGTTGGTTCGCACATACTGGCATCATCAGCATACCATAACAGATCCAGAGGCCCTCCACCTCCTCCTCTTCCAAGTGATCCAAAAAGGAAGGGAACAGATAAGATGGATGATATGAGCAGTATCCGGAAAGAAAATGATGCGCATGTGGAGAATGTTGAACTTTCAAACGGTCAGAGTACTCCAGCACAGAACGATTTGGTCCTACAACTAGAACAGAAAATACTGGAATTGGAAGGAGAACTTGAGCAGGTCCGCAAATTGGCAAACCTCTCCCTCACCCTAAACGTCCCATACATTAACCAGCAAAATGCCCATAACCTGGTACCCCCTCAAAACACACCAAACCAATGTCCACAAAATCCTCATGCACCCCATCAATACGCAACACCTCCATAAAAATCCTAACCCTTCACCAGTACCAACTCCTCCTCAACTCCAACATCTTCCGACTCAGTATCCGCAAACCACTACCTACCATACTCCTCAAAATACCCCACAACCCATTCCCCACCCGCAAAAGTTAACCAATGATCACCACTACAGTCAAGCCCCCGGTATCCACCAAAACAACCCCATATATGTAGAAACCTTACCTCACTCCACTCAACCAGCCTCATACACATCAGAATCTGCCAAAAAGGACCTGCTCATCAAGAATATGGCGGAGGAACTGAAGAAGCTCACAAGCCGAGTCCAGGGTGTCGAAGGAGGTAAAGGTATTGAAGGATTGAATTATGAAGATTTGTGTATTCAGCCAGACGTAGAACTTCCATAGGGTTACAAACCTCCTAAGTTCAAGATGCTTGACGGAACAGGTGACCCAAAGGTGCATTTGAGGACGTACTGTGACAAGCTCGTGGGAGTTGGGAAGGATGAAAGGATTCACATGAAACTGTTCATGAGAAGTCTCACTGAAGATGCCCTATCCTGGTACATCAGTAAAAATCCCAAGAAGTGGGTTAATTGGGTAAGCATGGCATCGAACTTCATGGACCGATTCAGGTTTAATACAGAGAATGCACCAAACGTCTTCTACATACAGAACCTTTAGAAGAAACCAACGGAGACTTTCCGCGAATATGCTACTCGATGGAGGTCAGAAGCTGCAAAGGTAAGGTCGGCATTGGAAGAAGAACAGATGAACAAATTCTTCATCACGGCCCAGGATCCCCAGTACTATGAAAGGCTACTGGTCATCAAAAATCACAAATTCTCCGACATCATCAAACTTGGGGAAAGAATTGAAGAAGGAATCAAGAATGGGATGGTGACCAATTTTGAGGTTTTTCAGGCTACAAACAAAGCATTGCAGTCAGGGGGCATATCAAAGAAAAAAGAAGTAGGGGCAGTGATGGTAGCCCAAGGTCCAAAATCTCAACTCATATACCAAACACCTCCGCCCACATATCAACCTTCACCTCCCAGATATCCCCAACCCGCTACTACCTATCACACTTATAACACCTAGAAAGCTTATTATCACTCACCTTCAGCCCACCAAAACTACCAAAACCCCAGACCTAACTTTAACTGCAGGCCACCCAGACAGTACACCTCTATTGATGAATCCATCGACCAGTTATATGAAAGACTGAAAGCTGCTGGATATGTTACCCATATTCCCACTGTTGCCATGGAAAACTCTTCCCAATGGGTCAATCCAAACAAAACATGTGCATACCATTCTGACATGAAAGGAAATACCATCGATGAATGCCGCACTATGAAGGACAAGATTCAGACATTGATTCATACCAAGTTCATATAAGTAAAGGAGGCCGTACCCAATGTCCACAACGACCTTCTTCCGGATTATAGGGGTGAAGGAGTAAATGAGATATGGACTGATGAAGAGTGGGATCCTGAAGGGTCAATTAGGCTAATTCGAGAAGGGGATGATCCTAATAAACCTGCAGTCACACTCACTCCTATTTTGGTACAGATACAGCCACCAATCGAAGTTGAAATAGCCTCATCAACTCCATTCGAAATTAGAGTGACAACACCTGCAGCTGCACCTGCTCCATTTGAAGTAAAAGTAACCACACCTTTCACTGTGACTGTAGCATCCACACCGCCCTTCAATTCCAATGTCATGCTTGGGATTATGCTGCAGAAGCCAGGAGGAAAGGAAAAGCAAAAATGGAAGAATCTGGTGCGGCACAAGGGATGACCAGGACTGGTAGAATTTATACACCCGAGAATTTGGTAGGAACGAGTAAAGAAACTGCTGTCAAACAACCATGATGTTTTATACGTCAATACCATACAAGAGGGGGGTGATTTGTGTGGTGTCAAATTTTCGAGTGCAGTCTCTATAGAAGAACCTGGTTCTTCTTGGTGTTCCAACTTCTACTGTTTGCGAAAAAGTAATTGTAGAGATTAAAGAACACTGCAATTTTACGTGGAAAACACCTGGCTCAAAAGGTGAAAAAACCTCGACCTACTTCCTAGTAGGTTTTCTCCAAACTCTTCACTACAACTCTGAGCCAAACAGCATTTACAAAATAAACTCTTTTGTAAATCTAAGGATTAACTCTAACCCTTTGTGGCAAACTAGCCTCTAGCTAATTGCGACAAACTTCAAGTTAACTCCAACTTGAACACTGTGTACTTATTACAATTGCTTCTAGATAAAGCTGAAAGATACAATATGAAATCACCTACTACAACCAACTAGACTAAAAAAGACAACAGATGGAACTGGTTCTTCTAGCTGGTTCAAGTAGCTTTTGTGTCGCACAAGGATTCTGCTTGCAAAATGGCTTTGGTAATTTTGCTTTTAGTTCTTGTTTCACTTCTGTCTTTGTGCAATCCAATCTTCAGCAGGAATGCTTCAACATTTTATAGCTTCCAGTAGTTGAGATGTTGTTGTTTAGTTCTAGTGCAACTCTTCCTTGGTGGAAGAGTTTGTGTTCATCTCAACTTCCTCGATTGTTTATGTCCTTGCTGAATTCGAAATTTATCTTCTTATCACTTTTCAACTTTTTTGCTTTAGGAGACAACCTCTTAGTTCACAGATAATTCAAAGATCATGTTTATCTCTTGTGCATGAACGCTTCTTGTGTCAATGGGTCTGTTTTCCCTGATGGACCTGGTTCAACTAGGTAGGCATTTGTCAATCTTCAAAACCATAGAGTGACTTAGTACAACAAATTCCCCCTTTTTGATGATTAAAAACTCTGTGCTTAACCCTGTGCATACTTCAATCCAACATAGACACTTTGTAAAGTTTTTTAAGCATTTATCATACAGAGACCAGGTGCATTAGGTTATTAAATATCACAAAAATCTTTAGAAGCACACATCTTCCCCCGTTTGGCATCATCGAAAAGTTGTAAAATGATAAACTTACCAGAGTTATTAATAATTACTCATGGTCATTGAGGCAACTACAGGTGCAAAGAATGATTAATCATCAAAAGAAACCAATCAAATGTAAGATATTTAAGAAACTAAGACAGAATCAATAACCAAAAAGCAAATTCATTGATTAGATTATAGATCAAGCACCATACACAAAATGAATTAAAACAGTCGCAACCATGAGCAGAACAACAAAAAACATAACAAGATAAAATCCCAAAGTGGGCATTGAAGGGGTTTTAGTGGCACTGGACTCCTAAGGAAAGGAAGGGGCAGAGGAGGTTGTGGTCTTGGCTTGAAGAAGGCAGAGAATTTGTTGAAGAACACCATCATTCTTCTCCTTCTCTTTGGCTAATTCAGTTCTGAGAGCATCCCGCTCAGCTTCAACCTCAATAAGGCAAAATTTCAATCAAAGGATCGCCGCATCCTTTATCTCACCTTCCTGCACAAGTGACCTGACCTTGCTATTAACAGGATGTTTCCTGGATGAACCAGGTTCATCCTCAGGAATATTAACAATATAATCACAAGTCAGCAACGTATTCTTCCCAAAGAAGTCCTTAGCAGTAGCCATTTCAGCTTTCTTCACTAGAATCTTGAAGTGGGCAAGCACAGCAGTCAGAATAAATCCATATGGTATAACATGTGCCTTGGCTCCATTCACAACTCTGTCCAAGAGCTGGATGATGGAAGTAGGAAAATTGATCTGCTTACCCCTATACAAGCATTCCATAAGCGTAAGGTCCATGTAGCTTGCAATGTGCCTTCGCTCTTGTCTTGGCAGCAGAAACTTGATCACAAACTCAAAGAACAGTTTGTGCTGAGGTCGCATCTCGCTCTTGAATACTGCCCTGGGCTCAGGTTCTTGTTCATTCTCACAGAAAAACCTGGTGATGTTAAGAGCTGAGGCCAAACCATCCAGATTAGGCCATCTTTTCCTTGTACAATCATCATAACCCTCAGCAGGGATATTCAGTATCTCCCCCAACTCATTTGCATCAAACGAGATTTCAACTGCTTGAACCCTGGTAGATACCATTCCATCCTTGACAACTGCGTTGGCCATAAATTCAACCAATCATTCCTAGCCAACCTTCCTTCCAGGTGAAGAACCATGTCCTTCAACCCTTGCACATCCAGGGTATCCATAAGGAAAATCATCCCTGATTCCTCAAGGTCTCTGACCAGCTTTCCTTTCAAGATAGTACGCTTGCCAAACATGGTGAGTTTGTCAGCCTCTTCACCAAACTCTTCCTCTTCTCCTCCACTCCATTCCTCATCATCAGCAATCTTGACTTTCTTTTACTATGACCCGGTCCTCTTTGCAATGGTTGAGGGTGTGGCAGACACAGATGCTGACTTCTTGGAAGAAACCCTAGCTTTCTTGGGTTTAGGTGTCTCAACCACAACTGGAGCATGCTGCTCCTCATGATGGACCAGGTCCATCGCATCGTCATCAACAGGAACTGCCTCAATAGGCTCTCCAACTTTTGCCTTTCCCTTGGCAACCTTCTTCTTTTTTCCATCTCTCAAAGCTATTTCCAAGTCTTCTTCTCCTTTCCTAACAGCACTTCTAGTAGCACGAATCTTTGGGGCATGAGCATCAGCAGATAATGAAGCTTTCCTCTTCTTCGGTGGAACTGGGGTACTAGCCTTCTTGGACTTTGGAGTTCTCTTCTTTTTGGGATTATAGGATTCCCCCAACTTCCTCAGCATCTCAGCCAATGTTTCCTCAATAGATGAATCATGTTCATCTACTGTTTGTTGTAGGCTCTCCAGACCTGCTGCTTCTTCCATAGAAATTCTTCCCCCTAAAGCTGTGACTCCTTCCTCATCAATCACAGGAGCAGTGCCACAAATAGCCAGAGTGGCACCGTCCTCCCCAGATCCCCTTATTGAGCTCCCTTATCCCTCTCTCTCAAGGTTTACATTTTTACCAAGTTTTATCTGCCTATACGGTACCTCTACATCCATAATCGACCCAACCAAAACAAATCTGTTTTCAGCCATATTTGTTGCAGACCCAACTTCAAGATTTCCCTGTTCAGTGTCAGATGAACCTGGTGCTTCATCCTCATTAGTGGATTTGAAGGATTCACTGGATGATTCAGAATCTTCGACCTTGTTATCTTGAAGTATTTCTTCTAAAACTTTGGCACGAGAACCAGAAGCAACTGATTTTCTGGCCAAAACGTTCACTCTACGTGACCTGGGGGCTGAAGTAGGGTTAGGTGTAGGTTCAGGAGTAGGTTCAAGAACTGGAGGGTTTTAGGGGGTTGAAGATCTGGCTGGAGAATGTGAACTGTATACTGATAGAGAATTAGAACTAGAATTATCGTCCCCATAATCAGAGTTGGTGGAGGAAGATGAAGTAGAGGGTGGTGAAGACATTTTTGTGAAGAATTTGGAAGAGAAGAAAGTTGATCAGTTTTGGTTTGAGAGGAATGAAGAACTAGGTTTGACGGTTATGCTTTTTGAAGAGGGGAGGTAATGATGGCCTTTTAAGGATGTGGTCATTAATTTTAGAATGACAGATTTATTAGTCAAGTGGGAGTCTAATCGCTGTAGGAGTGTCATTGATTAGACGCTTAGGAATCCCTAAATCTAGGCTAATTAAGATACGATGGGACTTCTTGAAACTGGTTCATTTAAGGATAATTACAGAGAAATTAAAATGAACCAAATATAGATAGAGTACTGCTCACGTGTCACTATAATTATTTCAATAAGTGTATGGAGATGAGCACGTACCTTGTCAGTCAGATGAACCAGCAGCGATGAACTAGGTTCATCGTGTTAAAGTCTTTAATTTGCCTCAATTTACAAAGATAGAAAAACATCATTAGCAACCAGGGAATCATATTAATACATGGCAAGAGAGTATGGCACTAAAGTCATGCTACTGAGCAATGATTAGTCTGGTTAATTATCTATTTTAGTGTTTCTAGCAAAAAAAAATCATTTTTTTCATTTTTTTTCATTTTTGTTTTTTTCAATTAGGTGATCTTAATCATCCTTAATTCAAGCTGGTTTCTCTCAAAATGCTCTCTACTCAGTGCTTTAGTAAAGATATCTGCAATTTGTTTGTTAGTAGCACAAAATTCGATTGAGATCATTCCTTTTTCATAGTTATCCCTTAGGAAATGGTGTCTAACATCTATGTGATTAGTTCTTTTATGATGAACCGGGTTCTTCGTCATACTAATTGCACTAGTGTTGTCACAGAAAATAGGAATGCATCCAACCTCTATACCAAAGTCCATGAATTATTGCTTGATCCATAGCAGCTGAGCACAGCATGAGGCTGCAGCCATATATTCAACCTCAGCAGTAGACAAGGCTACTGAATTTTGTTTCTTGGTGGCCCAAGACACAAGGCAAGAACCCAAAAAGTGAGCCATGCCTGAAGTACTTTTCCTGTCAACTAGGAAACCTGCATAATCTGCATCAGAATATCCTACAAGGTCAAAATTACTACCTTTAGGATACCAAAGGCATAAATCAGTAGTGCCTTTCAGATATCTCAGAATTCTCTTCACTGCAGTTAGATGGGACTCCTTTGGATTTGCCTGAAACCTAGCACACAGTCCTACACTGAACACAATATCAGGTCTGCTGGCAGTGAGATATAATAAAGACCTAATCATCCCTCTGTATAGCTTCTGATCAACAGATGAACCAGGTTCATCCACGTCTAATTTTGTAGTTGTGGCTACGGGGGTGTCAATTTCTTTTGAGTCTTCCATTTTAAATCTTTTGAGCAATTCCTTCACATATTTTTGTTGATGGATCATTGTTCCATTTGAGTTTTGCTTGATTTGCAAGCCTAAAAAGAAGTTTAGCTCACCCATCATACTCATCTCAAACTCACTCCCCATAAGTTTAGCAAATTCCTTACTCAATTTTTCAGAGGTTGCCCCAAATATGATATCATCCACATATATTTGCACAACCAGAAGATCCTTACCTTTTTCCTTTAAGAACAAGGTACTGTCAATTTTACCTCGTTTGTATCCATGTTCTAGCAGGAATTTTGATAGCCGCTCATACCATGCTCTTGGTGCTTGTTTGAGTCCATACAAAGCCTTGTCAAGTTTGTATACATGGTCAGGTGACTCCTTGCTTTCAAAACCTGGAGGTTGTTTTACAAATACTTCTTCCTTTAGATACCCATTGAGGAAAGCACTCTTTACATCCATATGATGGAGAGTGAATTCCATGTGTACAGCAAATGCTATAAGAAGTCTGATTGCCTCCAATCTTGCCACAGGAGCAAAGGTCTCATCATAGTCAATTCCCTCTTCTTGACTATATCCTTGGACAACCAGTCTGGCCTTGTTTCTTGTAACAGTTCCATCCTCATCGAGTTTGTTCCTGAAGACCCACTTTGTGCCAATCACTGATCTGTCTAATGGTTTGGGTACCAAGTGCCATACTTGACTTCTTTCAAATTGATTCATCTCTTCTTGCATGGCATTTACCCAGTCAGCATCATGTAAGGCTTCAGCAATGTTCTTTGGTTCGATCAAGGATAGAAAAGCATCAAACGCACACAAATTTTTCAAAGAGGATCTTGTTTTGATTCCAGATGTCAAATTTTTTATGATGTTATCAAGAGGGTGAGAACTCTGATATCTGTGTGGTTTGAGCACCAATTATTCACTCCTAGATGATCCCATGGTGTCTTGTTGTTGTGGAACAGGATCAAAGCCAAGGTCCATAGTAATTTGTTGTTGAATTCCCCCTGTCATGTTGCTTGGGGTAGTTGGAACTGGTCCATCACCTGCTCCATCTTCCATATTTGCTTCAATTTGTTCATTGCTTCTGACCAGTCCAAGCTCCTCATCTTATGGTTTATGTCTCTCAGAAAGAGTGTTAGTTTCATCAAAAACAACATGCACACTCTCCTCTACAGACATAGTTCTTTTATTATATACTTTATAAGCTTTGCTATGTGATGAATATCCCAACAGTACTCCCTCATCACTTCTGGGATCAAATTTACCTAGGGAATATTTGCCATTGTTGTGCACAAAGCACTTGCATCCGAAAGCCCTAAGGTGGGATATGTCGGGCTTTCTCCCTTTAAGTAATTCATAAGGAGTTTTCTCTACCAGTGGCTTGGTCATGCATCTATTTATTATGTAGCATGCAGTGTTTATTGCTTCTGCCCAGAATTTATGGGGTAGTTTGCTAGAAAGAAGCATGGTTCTAGCCATGTATTCAAGAGTTCTGTTCTTTCATTCAACAACCCCAGTTTGTTGTGGGGTTCTAGGTGCATAAAAGTTGTGATTAATACCATGTTCATCACAAAACTCAACAAACTTTGCATTCTCAAATTCAGTACCATGATCAGATCTTATTGATGCTAGTTGATTTCCTAACTGTTTTTGAGTTTTTCTAACAAATGAAGTGAACATATCAAATGCTTCATCTTTAGATGTCAGAAATAAGGTCCAAGTGAACCTTGAGTAATCATCAACTAGCACCATTACATATTTCTTACCACCTCTTCTCAGAGTTCTCATAGGACCACATAAGTCCATATGAACCAGTTCCAACGTCCTGGTGGTACTGACCATTTTCTTGCTTTTCAATGAGGATCTTACCTGCTTCCCCCTTGCACATGCCTCACAAACTTTGTCGTCCTTGAACTTAATGTTAGGAATCCCTACCACTAATTCCTTAGAGACTAATTTGGTAAGCTGATTCAGACTCGTGTGACCAAGTCTTTTGTGCCAAAGGAGGGGATCACTGTCCAACACACTTAAGAAAGTGAGTTCATTTTCAGACAGTGTGGACAAGTCTATGACATATATGTTATTCATTCTTTTTCCCTGCAAAACAATCTTGTCAGTAAGCAGGTTAATCACAAAACATTTTGTGGAAGTGAAAGCAACCAGGTTACCTCTGTCACACAATTGTGACACACTGATCAGGCTATATTTCAAGCCATCTATCAAGTACACATGTTCAATGGAACGTGTGTCATCCTTACTTACCTTATCAACCCCTATAATTTCACCTTTCTCTCCATTTCCAAAGGAGACATTTCCTTCTTTGAGGTTTTCAAGTGAAAGGAATTGTTCCTTGTTCCCTGTCATATGTTTTGAGCAGCCACTATCCAAGTACCAAATTTGGCTGCTTCCTCTCACTTGAACCTAATAAAAGAAATCAGGGGTTAGTCTTAAGAACCCAAACTAGTTTGGGTCCTTTTCTATGAGAGAAAGGATCAATTAAGCTTTTTCTGGCCCAATTTGGTAACCTGTTTTTCTTTTTAACAAAACCCTCATTTCTTCGATTGGCCTGCTCTGTTGCAGTACACTCAATTTTGTAATGACCAGTCTTACCACAGTGGGTGCAAATTTTATTCTCAAGGAGAGTGAGATACTTGCTTTTGGGATCCCGCTTGGGCAGTTGACTCCCAAAGCCAAGTCCTCTCCGGTTGCTACTATGGTTTTCTTGAAGCCATGTCAAGGCATCAGAGGATTTATTCCATTTACAAGTTCAATCTAACTCATGTCTGACTTTACCAAGTTCTTATTTAAGTGTCCTTATTTGTTCATCTTTGGTATACATCTTATCTTTTAGTTTTCCCATATTTTCTTCTAACATGGTATGAGAATGATCAACAATCTTTTTACTGGATCCTAGCTTTAACTTTAAATTTTCAGATTTTAGCTCTAGAATCTCAGTTTCAAGTGGATGAACCTGGTTCATCAGGACAGTGTTTTTCTTTTCAGATTCACTTACTCTGATTTCCAGGTTCATGCATTTTACTTTTAGCATTGCACATTATTTAGAGAATTGTTCTTTCTCTTTGGTTGTTTCTTCAGAATCATCCATAAAATCCAGTAGCAACTCAGAGAGTTTCTCTTTAGATAGGAACTTTATTTTGTTTTTGAGATGGGAGATACTTACCTCTGGTTCTTCATATGATTCCTCATCAGATTATCCAATTGCCATGAGCGCCTGTTCTTCATTCTCACCATCTTATGATTCTTCATTTGAACTTTGACCCCAAGCAGCAACCATAGCTTTTGTTGTGGTTTTTTTGGGTTGGACCAGTTCCTTCTTCCTATTCCTTCTTTCAAATCTCTCCTTCTTCCTATTCCTTCTTTCAAATCTCTCCTTTTTCCATTCCACATCCCACTGAGGACAGTTCTTGATATGGTGGTCAGTCTTTCCACACTTGTAGCATCCCTCGTTTGTTGGCCTTTCTGGAGCTTTTGCTTTGTTGTAGTTTCCACCTCTAGACATACCCTTCTTCCTTATGAGAAAGTTTCTGAATTCTTTGGTAATCATGGCTATCTCATCTTCTTCCAGATCTGCTTCCTCAGTGCTTCTCAGGGCTAGACTCCTTTCCTTCTTTGGAGCATCCATTTTCATTGTCTGCCTTCTGAGTTCATAGGCAGTAAGGTTTCCAATTAGCTCGTCCAATTTGAGGTTGCCATATTTTTGGATTTCTGGATAGCAGTGATTTTACTTTCCCAGGAAATTGGTAAGACCCTTGTCAGGATCTTCTCTACCCTGTCCTCTTCAAGAATGACTCTACCAAGAGACTTAAGTTCATTTGTCAAAGTTGTGAACCTTGTGTACATCTCTTGGATTGTCTCTCCTTCTTTCATAGTGAAGTTTTCATACTGAGAGTATAGTAGAGTACCTCTTGATCTTTTCACCTGAGGTGTTCCTTCATAGGATACTTGTAAGGTATCCCAAATTTCTTTGGCAGTGGTGCAACTATAAATCTTACTATACTCGTCTGGACCTAGTCCACAAACTAGCCACTTTTTGGCCTTAGCATGTTTCTCCCATTTCTTTAGATCCTCAGCAGTGCAGTCAGCCCTAGTTTTTGGTACATCTACTCCTTCAGCAGTCTTCTTTATGGTGTCTAGAGGACCATCAGTGACTATGTCCCAAAGCTCATAGTCTTCTCCAATCAAGTGGTCATTCATCCTGTTCTTCCACCAAAAGTAATACTGGCCATTAAAGAGTGGTGGCCTTGCAGTTGATTGACCCTCCCAGTTTCCAGGTGGTGCACTCATTTTGATCTTTTCCAAGGTGTTAGCCTTTTCAAGGATAACCTGCTCTGATACCAATTGATGTTTTATACGTCAATACCACACAAGAGGGGGGGGTGATTTGTGTGGTGTCCAATTTTCGAGTGCAGACTGGTTCTTCGTGGTGTTCCAACTTCTACTGTTTGCGGAAAAGTAATTACAGAGATTAAAGAACACAACAATTTTACGTGGAAAACACATGGCTCAAAAGATGAAAAAACCACGACCTACTTCCTAGTAGGATTTTCCCAAACTCTTCACTACAACTCTGAGCCAAACAGCATTTACAAAATAAACTCTTTTGTAAATCTAAGGATTAACTCTAACCCTTTGTGGCAAACTAGCCTCTATCTAATTGCGACAAACTTCAAGTTAACTCTAACTTGAACACTGTGTACCTATTACAATTGCTTCTAGATAAAGCTGAAAGATACAATATGAAATCACCTACTACAACCAACTAGACTCAAAAAGACAACAGATGAAACTGGTTCTTCTAGCTGGTTCAAGTAGCTTTTGTGTCGCACAAGAATTCTACTTGCAAAATTGCTTTGGTAATTTTGCTTTTAGTTCTTGTTTCACTTATGTCTTTGTGCGATCCAGTCTTCAGCAGGAATGCTTCAACATTTTATAGCGCCAGTAGTTGAGATGTTGTTGTTTAATTCTAGTGCAACTCTTCCTTGGTGGAAGAGTTTGTGTTCATCTCAACTTCCTCGATTATTTCTGTCCTTGCTGAATTTGAACTCTATCTTCTTATCACTTTGAAACCTTTTCGCTTTAGGAGAAAACCTCTTAGTTCACAAATAATTCACAAGATCATGTTTATCTCCTGTGCATGAACGCTTCTTGTGCCAATGGGTCTGTTTGCCCCGATAGACCTGGTTCAACTGGGTAGGCATTTGTAGATCTTCAAAACCATGCAGTGACTTTGTACAACAAACCCATCATTGAAACCAGCCCAGATGATCTTTGGAGAAAGGTGCAGGAAAGGGAATATTCTGTGATGGACCACCTGAAAGCAAAATCCCGCTCAGATATCCATCCTATCATTGCTACAGAATTCTGAGGCACATAGGAATGCTTTGATGAAGGTATTGAATGAAGCTTACTTGCCTAACAATATCACCAGTGGGGAGATGGCCAACATGGTAGGGCAAGTGCTGTAGAGCCACAAGATCACCTTTCATGAAGATGAGTTGCCACCAGAAGGATTACGCCACAACAGGGGACTACACATCACGGTGCAATGCGAGGATAAATTTATTGCTAAGGTTTTGATAGACGGAGGGTCCAGCCTCAACATCTGTCCACTGACAACTCTGAAAATGTCCTAAAGATTTGCATGAAATACGAGCAGGGACTATGAACGTGAAGGCGTTCGATGGGTCACAAAGAGCCACAATTGGGGAAACCAGTTTATGCTTGCAGAGTGGTCCGACCTGGTTTGATGTTGAATTTCAAGTACTAGACATATCCGCCTCATACAATCTGCTGCTGGGACGACCTTGGATATATGTCGTCGGGGCCGTAGCATCTACTTTGCATCAGGCTGTGAAATTTGAATGGAATCATCAGGAGTAATCATTCATGGAGACGGGAGTAATCCCATTTATACCAACCAAACTGTTCCGGTCGTGGAGAATAGAAGGAAGTTGGGTGGGGAGACTTATCACCACATCGAGCGCGTCAACGCAATAGAGAAAGACAAGTGGTGGAGCAGCAAGATAGAAAGCATACTAGCATGGTCAAGGTATGAACCAGGCAAAGGACTCGTAAAGAAACTCCAAGGCATTACCAAGCCAATACACCCGAAACGTCATGGTACAACTTTTGGGCTTGGGTATCAGTATACCTGGCAAGAATACAATGACTGGTTGCCGCCGTGGCATGGTCCCTATTACCCTCTTGAGCAACCAGTGTCGCATTGTAACCAATCATCAGGCTAACACAATATGGGGATCTGAAGAAGAGGAAGTTTTGGCTAGTCTCAGGAACTTGTTCTTGGAAGACGAAGATATGGACTGCAATATGATAGTTGAGGAGGATGAGGAAGAAGGCCTTACCATCCAGACATTGTAGAAGGGAGCAGTTCTCAGGAATTGGACCGCCACACCATCCAGGGCCAGATGAGTCCCGGGGTAGCATGGCTGCTAATGTTATTTAAAAACAATTCTTTTGAGCATTTTGTTTTGAAAAACGTCTTACTTTTCAGTATTTTGTTTTGGGAAACATAGTTTGAAGTCATTTGAACATTACTCTGTTTAACGTTTCAGCATTTATCAATAATTTGATGTTTTATTATCATTATCTTTCATATTTTTTCTCTACAACATTACTATTTCTTACATTGATGGACCAACGACTGTGACATGTAATGAGGCAACGTAACATAAGGATAGTAACTCGGAAAAGGTAGAGGAAGAAGATGTGATACTTGAGGAAATCGTCAGGGAAGTTGAAAACTTTGATAACAAACCTAAGTCTAACCTGGACGAGAATGAGATAGTCAACTTGGGAGATTTTGAAACCGTCAAAGAAACTAGCATAAGCATCTTGTAACGACCCGGTCGGTCGTTCCATGAGATTAGCCCTATTTTTCCTGTTTCTGCGTTGTAATGTATTTCTTAGCCTATTTATGATGTGTTGGGTCGTTTGGTTCGGGTTCAGAGTGGTCGTGGTGAGAAATGAGATACTTAGTCTCTTAAGTTGGCCTTATGGTTAAAAAAGTCAACCGGTAGTTGACTATTAGGTAAACGACATCGGAATGCGTATTTTATAGCTCGAATAGCTTTGTTAAGTGATTTGGGACTTAAGAGTGTGTTCGGGATGTGGTTGTGAGGTCCGGAGTAGAATTAGGCTTGAATTGGCGAAATGGAGTTTTTGGCAATTTCCGGTCGGCAGTAGAAAATTAGCTATCGGGGTTGAAATGGAATTTCGATAGTTGGAACAGGTTCTTAGTGTCATTTTGGATGTGTGTGCAAAATTTTAGGTCATTCGGACGAGGTTTGGTTAGTTTCGGCGTCGTATGTGTTTTTCGGAAGTTTTAAGATCCCTAGGCTTGAATCATTGGTAAAATTGGTATTTCAATGTTATTTTGGGTGTTCCGAGGGTGCGACTAAGTCCGGATGATCATTTATGACTTTTTGATACTTTTGGTTGGGGGCCTGAGGGGCTCGGGGTGATTTTGGATGGCCATCGGGGAGTTTTGGAAATTATAAAGGTTGTTGGTGTTGGACTGTTGTGTGTTTCCTCATGTGCGGATGGGTGGCCACAGGTGCGGTCACTACCGGTGCGAGTTTGGCATCGCATGTGCGGAAATGGTGAAGCTAGAGGAAAATTGCATATGCGGAAGAGTGACCGCACCTGCGGAGCCGCAGGTGCGGAAGATGAAGCGCAGGTGCAGAATTTTGGCCTTTAATGAAAACTCGCAGGTGCGCACCTGGGACCGCAGGTGTGGGTTCGCAAGTGCGATAAATAAACCTCAGGTGCGGACATCGCTGGGCAGAACCTATAAATAAAACCCTTAGCGAATTTTGGTCATTTTTCCACCATTTGTATACGGGTTTGAAGCTTTTGGGAGAGTTTTGAAGAAGGAATTCGAGGGTTCTTCGTGGAGGTGACTTTTGGACCTAAAACTCGTTTATATGCTATTATTTGACTGATTGGGGGTGAAATTATGGAAATTAGTGACATAAATTGGGGAATTAGGGCTTGTAAATGGAGACCTTTAATTGGGGATTTGAGGGGTCATTTGAAGTCCGATTTTGTTGTTCTTGGTATGTAAAGACTCATGGAAGGATTAGGATTCTTGTGATGTGATTTTTATCGAATTCTGAGACGTGGGTCTGGGAGTCGGGTTTGGCCAATTTCGGGATTTTTGGTTGAATTTGATGATTTTCGAGTGGACTTCGTTCCTTGGCATATAATAATCATATAAATCTAATTTTTGGTAGATTTTGGAGCGCTCGGAGGCCAAGTCTAGAGGAAAAGGCATCGAGGGCTAGGATTTTAGCCGATTTTGAGGTAAGTAGCGTTTCCAAACTTGATTATGAGGGTTCAAAACCCCGAACTATATGATATATGACTATAATTAAGGTGACGCATATGCCAATTGACGAGCGTACAGGCGTGCACCAAGTGATTTGTCACCTGGCTCATCCCATGGTACCGTCTAGTAGCTATTACGGATTGATATCCGCACTTATGTTGATGTGGTTAATGTGAACATGCTAGAAATCATGCTAAGTTAAATGCTAAGGATTCACGCCAAAGATACTGAGACCCGAGTGGTCATATATTGCTGTTTGTTTATGTGTTTATTTGATTTCATATACTCAGTCCTGTCATACCATATCATTTCATGCCTCAGTCTCGGTAATTGTTAATTTTACATATCTATCATTGTTTCGGGCTAATTCATGCATCTATGAGCCCATGTGAGCGAGGTTGGAGAGTAATGACTGAGTGAGGCCGAGAGCCTGTTATTGAGACAGTTATTACATCAGACTACACACTGTAGCGATACTCTGACCATCATTCGTTGGCTTGGATATAGCGCTTGGGCTAATAGGTGTGATTACCCAAAAGGTCATCCTATATAAATTTAGCTAAATTTGTGTTTTGAGGCCCCGAAAGCCTCTGTTAATCTCACCTCGATATGCGTGCGCAGCCCGGGAAGGTAGCCGAGAAGCTTTTATGTAAAAATTGGATAAAAAATGAAATTTCTAATAATTAATTAATTAAAGTTGACTTTGGTCAACAATTTTGGTAAATGGACCCGGATCCGTGATTTGACGATCCCGGAGGGTCTGTAGGAAAATACGGGACTTGGGCGTATGCCCGGAATCGAATTCCGAGGTCCCAAGTCCGAGAAATGAATTTTTAAAGAAAATTATTTTCTGAAAAATATAAAGGTTTTTGAAAATGAATATTTATGTGAAAACCGTGTTACCGGGCCCGTATTATGGTTCGGAGCCCGTAACAGGTTTAATATATGTTATGTGAGCTATCTGTGAAATTTGTGTAAAACGGACTTGAAATGACGTGTTTCGGATCAAAAATAAGAATAATTGAACCTTATGAAGTTTTAAGAAAATTCTATGAGTTTTGAGGTTTAATTCATTTATTTTGATGATATTTTGGTGATTTAAATGCTTAATAAGTCTGTAGGATGTTTTGGAAGTCGTGTGTGTTTTTGATTTTGAGACCCGAGGGCTCGGGTGAGGTTCGGGTAGTTAACGGGGTGTGCAAAGTGGAAAAATCTGGTGTTTTTGAGGATTTGCTGGTGTCTGGTGTAATACCCTTCGTGAACGCGGCCAAGGGCTCGCGAACGCGAACGGTAAATTATGGTGGCCTGGGTTTTACTCTACGCGAACGCGGAGCACTGGGCAATGCTTCTACGCGAACGTGTAGGCTTAGGGTGAGGTCGGGGGGGG